>OY740803.1:651028-761028 GCA_963514005.1 Raja brachyura | reverse complement strand
CTGAAGAAGGGTCTCGACCCGAAACGTCGCCTATCTCCTTCGCTCCTTAGATGCTGCTGCACCCGCTGAGTTTCTCCAGCTTTTTGTGTAACCCTCGATTCTCCAGCATCTGCAGTTCCTTCTTTAACAATAGGAATAATGTATATTGTGGTTCAGAACTTATATGAGGTTGCAGTGTTTAATAGCCCTATTGATGTAGGGAAGAAGCTGTTCCTGAACCTGGCCATTGCAGTTTTCAGGCTCCTGTACCTTCTTCCCGATGGCAGGGGTGAAATGAGTGTGTGGCCAGGATGGTGTGGGTATCTGATGATGCTGGCTGCCTTTTTCAAATTCAAATTCAAATAGGTTTATTTGTCATTGCACATCAACTGTACAATGGAATTTCATGTGCATCCCCTTCAATGGTAAACAATAAAAGACACAGGATAAAAAGATTAAAAAGAACAAAACACAATAACACAAACAACCATTTACTCTCACATTTACATTTACTACACGATCAATGCATAAAATAAGTAATAGATAATAAAAAATGCAGACAAATTTTAATATGCACCCCGAATTGTGTAGTGTTGCCCGTAGTGTTATCTGTTTGAGTTAAGTTCTCTAATGGCACGTGGGTAGAAACTGTTAGTTAGTCTGCAAGTGCGGGCCTTCAAAGACTCGTATCGCCTCCCAGAGGGCAGCAGAGTGAAAAGGTGGTTGGCAGGGTGGGATGAGTCCTGTGTGATGTTTGTCGCCCGGCGTAAACATCGGGCCTTGTAAATGTCTTCCAGGGAGGGTAGTTGAGTGTTTGTGATGCTCTGTGCTGTTTTAATAACCCTCTGTAGTGCCTTCCTTCCAGCCACAGTGCAGCTAGCAAACCACACCAGGATGCCATAGGAGAGGATGCTTTCCACGGTGCACCAGTAGAAGGACAGCAGCAGCTGCTGTGAGACGTTTGCTCTCCACAGAGTCCTCAGGAAATATAGCCGCTGCTGTGACTTCTTTACGAGAGTGATGGTGTTCACTGTCCATGTAAGGTCCTGGGAGATGTATGTGCCCAGAAACTTAAAGTCAGTGACTCTCTCCACCATGTCTCCTTTGATGTAAAGAGGAGCAGGTTCTTCTCTCCTCCTCCTGAAGTCAACAACCAGTTATTTTGTTTTGGTTGAGTTTTGAGGCAGCGACTCCAATAAATCCTTTTGATGGTGGGGAGGTCAGAGCCAGTGATGGACTGGGCAGTGGTCACAACTCTTTGCAGTCTTTTCCGCTCCTGGGCATTCAAGTTGCAGAATCAGGCCGAAATCAACCAGTCAATATGCTCTCTACTGTACACCTGTAGAGGTTTGAGAGAATCCTCTCTGACATACCGAATCTCCATAATCTTCTCAGATAGTAGAGACGTGATGTGCTTTATTTATAATTGCATCAGTGTGCTGGGTCCTGGAGATATGCACGCCCAGGAATTTGACGTTTTTGACTCTCTCTACCATCGTTCATATAAACAGGAATGTGGGTCCTCGTCTTTCCGCTTCCAAAGTCCACAATCAGTTCACTGGTTTTACTGATATTGAGAGCCAGGTTGTTGTACTGGCACCATTTGGTCCATTGGTCGATCTCACTTCTATACTCTGACTCATCGCCAACTGTAATTTGTTTAGTGCAAGGTAAAACTAGCAAAGGATAGTCCGAGGAACATCAGAGGTAGGATGATTCATTTGCCTGAAACAGCTGGGAAGAAACTGTTCCTGAATATGGTGGTGTGTGTTTCCTTTTGCCTGATGAGAGTGGGGAGAAGAGGGAATGGCCAGGGCGCGAATTGTCCTTGATTATGCTGCTTGATTATGCTTGATCAAGCAGCATTGATTGGGGGGAAGGGATTTGTTGGCATTTGGGGTTACAACTTTGCATTAGGTCTGAGAGCCAGTAGTCAGATGAGAGGAGTGAGGTTGGGGTTAGTATATGATAGGTGGACTGAGGAGGGGTGAAGGTTGACAAACATATAATGCTAGGTGTAGGAAGGAACTGCAGATGCTGGTTTACACCGAAGATAGACACAAATGCTGGAGTAACTCAGCGGGACAGGCAACTTCTCTGGGGAGAAGGAATGGGTGACTTTTCAGATCGAGACCCTTCTTCAGACTCAACAGGGGTGGAGTTGAGAAACAGAGGCAGGTGGGAGATGAATGGAAGCAAACAAAGAGAAAGAAAAGGGTGAGTGGGGTGAACTGGGGGAGGGGTAAGGAAAAATGAAGGTGAAGATAGCTGCTGGAGCTGTTACATCTCCAGATTGTGTTCCTCAACACAGTAGAAACGCATGGATTGACATGTCAAGAGTCAGCAATCAAGAGTGTTTTATTGTCCCATGTACCAACAACAGAAAAATTAATGTATAATAATAAAAAATACATTATATTAATAACTGTAATACAAGGTAACAACAGCGTAAGTACCGGCCTGTTGTGCAACCAAAGACACAGTCCATAACAGATCATAATTGCCGAGGTTAGTGTTGCGTAGTGTTCGTGAGACTGATGGTTTCTGGCAAGAAGCCGTTCTTGAACCTGGTGGTTCCAGTTTTCAGGCTCCTTTCCCATTTTCCCAATGTCAGTGGTGAAATGAGAGCATGGTGAGGGTGGTGTGGGTATATGTTGATATTGGCTGCCTTTTTGAGGCAGCACCTCCTATAGATTTCACCCGGTGGGAAAGTCTGTACCTGTGCTGGATGGGTTCCCGGTTGTTGGTACTTCAGTGTTCAAGTTGCCTAACCAAGCTTTGATGCAACTATTCAGGATGCTCTCTACCAGACACCATTAGAGTATGTGCCAAAATACATAATCTCATTAATTTTCTAAAGAATTAAAAGCATGATGAGATTTTGTTATGATTGTATCAATGTAATAATAATAATAATATATCTTTATTGTCATTGCACAGAGGTACAACGAGATTTGGAATGCAACTTCCAACCGATGTAATAACATAATTCGCTAAAAATTTAGACATCCAGAGAAACGAGATTAAAAACACAGTTAAAACAGTATAAAGTGCAAATAGGTCTGTGCCGGCTCGATGTGCAATGTGACCATCAGAGGGCGAGTTCATGGGGGGGGGGCACTCAGCAGGACCGGTCCACAGCAGCTATAGCTCTGGGGATGAAGCCGTTCCTAAGTCTGGAGGTGCGGGTGTAGAAGGCCTTTTAACGTCTGCCGGATGGTACAAGTTCAAACTATTGCAAGGGTGTAAGGCGTTTTTATGAATGGCCTTTCTGAGGCCATTTGAGGCACCGTGTATAATAGATGCCCTCCAAGGTTGGAAGCTGTGCCCCAATTATCTTCTGCGCTCTGTGGACGACCTGCAGAAGAGCTCTCCTCTCCGCCTCCGTGCAGCTGAGCTACCACACGGAGATGCCATGTTAGGATGCTCTCTGTGGTGCAGCGGTAGAAGGTCGTCAGCAGCTGTTGGGGCAGACCAGTCTTTTTCAGTGTTCTCAGGGAGAACAGACGTTGCTGTGCCTTCTTGACCAGCGCAGCGGTGTTGGTGGACCATGGGAGGTCCTCTGAAATGTGTGTGCCCAGAAACCTAAAGCTGGACACTCTCTCCACACTGTCCCTGTTGATAAAGATTGGTACGTATTCCCCATTCTGTGTCCTTCTGAAGTTGATAATCAGCTCCTTGGTCTTAGAGGTGTTTAGGGACAGGTTGTTATCTGAGCACCAGTCCGCCAGGTTCTGCACCTCCGCTCTATAGTTTGTTTCATCACCGTTGTGTCGTCTGCACACTTGACAATGGTGTTGGTGTCGAATGCAGGAACACAGTCGTGAGTGAAGAGGGAGTAGAGCATGGGGCTCAGTACACAGCCCTGTGGTGTGCCAGTGCTCAGGGTGATAGTGGAGGACTGGTGCGGCCCCAGTCTCACTGCCTACGGTCGTTCCGTCAGGAAATTCAGGACCCAGTCACATATCGATGAGCTGAGGCCTAACTGGTGGAGTTTGGTGGTGAGCTTGGTGGGGATGACCCTGTTGAAAGCAGAGCTGCAGTCTATGAAAAGCATCCTCACGTACGTGCCCTGTCTCTTCAGGTGAGTCAGAACAGTGTGAAAAGCCAGAGAGATGGCATCCTCTGTGGATCTATTTGCCCTGTATGCAAATTGATGTGAGTCCAGTGAGGCAGGGATGCTGGATTTGATGTGTGAGAGGACCAGCCTTTCAAGGCACTTCATGGTTATTGGAGTTAAGGCAACTGGACGGTAGTCGTTCAGGTTGGTGATTTTTGTCTTTTTCGGCACGGGCACTATGGTAGCTGACTTCAGGTACTTGGGGACCGTTGCCAGAGATAGAGACGGGTTAAAGATGCTGGTGAATACCTCAGCCAGCTGTTCAGCACAGTCCTTAAGTACCCTTCCTTGGACTCTGTCCGGAACTGCAGCCTTGCGTGGATTTCGCACTGTACATTATCTGAATGGTGGCAGATTAGGAAAGGGGGACATGCAACGAGACCTGGTGTTATGGTACACCAGTCATTGAAAGTAGGCATGCAGGTGCAGCAGGCAGTGAAGAAAGCAAATGGTATGTTAGCATTCATAGCGAAAGGATTTGAGTATAGGAGCAGGGAGGTTCTACTGCAGTTGTGCATGGTTTTGGTGAGGCCACACCTGGAGTATTGCGTACAGTTTTGGTCTCCAAATCTGAGGAAAGACATCCTTGCCATAGAGGGGGTACAGAGAAGATTCACCAGACTGATTCCTGGGATGTCAGGACTTTCATATGAGGAAAGATTGGATAGACTCGGCTTGTACTCGCTGGAATTTAGAAGATTGAGGGGGGATCTTATAGAAACTTACAAAATTCTTAAGGGGTTGGACAAGCTAGATGCTGGAAGATTGTTCCCGATGTTGGGGGAGTCCAGAACAAGGGGTCACAGTCTAAGGATAAGGGGGAATTCCTTTAGGACCGAAATGAGGAAAACATTCTTTACACAGAGAGTGGTGAGTCTCTGGAATTCTCTGCCACAGAAGGTAGTTGAGGCCAGTTCATTGGCTATATTTAAGAGGGCATTAGATGTGGCACTTGTGGCTAAAGGGATCAGGGGGTATGGAGAGAAGGCAGGTACGGGATACTGAGTTGGATGATCAGCCATGATCACATTGAATGGCGGTGCAGGCTCGAAGGGCCGAATGGCCTACTCCTGCACCTATTTTCTATGTTTCTATGTTTCTATGTGTGCTCAATGTTAAGACCTGTCCCTCTGCCATGGCTGGGGTTATTCCACTCCTGGTGGTGTTGCCAGTTTCGAAGCAGGCAAAGCGGGTTAAGCTCATTGGCCAGTGTGATATCACTGTGGGGGCAGGCGGGGCTGCTCTTGTAGTCAGTGATGTCCCTGCCACATGCTTCTGGTGTCCGCGGCATTGAAGTGGTCTTCCACCCTTGGCCTGTGGATGTGTTTGGCACTTTTTATACCTTTGTTCAGGTCTGACCTGGCAGCACTGTATGCTGACGTGTCACTGGATTTAAATGGCAATGTTGCGTGCCCTTAGCAGATTCTGAACCTCCTTGTTCATCCACGGTTTGCGGTTTGGGAACATCTTTATTTTCTTGTCCACTGTGACAGTCTCCACACAGCAGTTGGCGTAGGAGAGCACAGTGGATGTGTACTCCTCCAAGTCTACCTCTGTACCACTGGTAGCCTGTTGTGCAAACAGGTCCCAGTCGGTGCGATCGAAGCAGTCCTGGAGTTGTAGGGTGGCATCCTCGGGCCATATTTTGACCGTCTTTATTGCAGGTTTGGTCTTGCGGATGAGGGGTTTGTATGCAGGCAGTAGAAACAGTGAGAGGTGATCGGATTTTCCCAGAGGAGAGCTCTGTATGCGTCTTAGGCGTTGGTGTCCTCTTTATCCAGCGTGTTTGAGCCCCTGGTAGGGCACTGCACATGCTGGTGCAATTTGCAGAGAGCAGCTCGTAGGTTGACCTGGTTAAAGTCCCCTGCAACAATGAAGTCGGGGTGAGCATCCTGCTGCTTACTGATGGCCGAGTGCAGCTGTGCTAGCGCTAGGTTAGCATTAGCCTATGATGGAATGTATACGGCCATGAAGATAACCACAGTAAACTCCTGAGGCAGCTAAAAAGGCCTACATTTAAGCAGTAGGTATTCCAGATCTGGGGAACAGTAGCTCTCTACTGCAATGTAGTTGGTGCACCAGTCATTGTTGATATAGATACAGAGCCCCCGCCCTTGCCCTTACCGGAGTCCTTTGTTCTATCAGCACGATGCGGTTCGTTAGCTCCACAACCCCGTCGGGAACCAGTGCGTTGAGCCACGTCTCTGTGGTGGACCAAGGACAGATCTTCAGAGATATGAACATTCAGTAACTTGAAGTTGTTCACATTTTCTGCCGTTGTCCGTTGATGAAGACAGTATCATGGATCATTGGCTTTCCCTTCCTGGTCAACATTAGTGTTTTGGCACTGTTGAATCAGATTTTCAATGTCCCTCCTGTACTCTGACTCATTGTTACTTTTTATTCATCACTCTATTATGTGGCAGAGATGAGCAGGTAAAATCCATTGATTACAGGGAAGCATTTACAATTGTTTTCAACAAGAAGTGCCCAGTGGATGCCACTTCTCAACTTTGAATGGTGATTTCCATTGTCATATAAACCAGATTTCAGCCAATTTAATTTACTCCACTTGATTTAAGGAAATGGATGACAGTTTTGAAAATATCAGCAAGCATCCTGGATGGAGTCCAATAGATTTCCAATCCAGAAGCTGTTTCAATACATTTATAATACTGGCACTTACCCAACAAAGCAAGATAACACTCCAGCTGCTCACCACTCTCCATTTAATCATAAGCAAATGTAGCTGAGCAGCACTTAATCACATATAACTTGTTAATCAATGCCCAGTCTACCGATGCCCAGTAGAACCACTCGACTTGGGACCTGATCATCTATTTGGTCCATAGTTGAAGTGAGAGTGATTATCTTTGATATCAAGGTAGCACAAGAATGAGTGTGGCAACAAGGAGACTAATGGGCCTGTCCCACTTAGGCGATTTTTAGGTGATTGCCGGCGACTGTCATGGTCATAACAGGTCACCAAAATACCGGCGACTGGATTAATGGGCCTGTCCCACTTAGGCGATTTTTTAGGCGGATGCCGGCAAATATGACAAGGGAATTCACCGAAGTCAGCACCAGGGACAACCTACGTCACCTAGCAACAACCTACGATGTCCTGGCGACAACCCACGTTAACCTGGCGACAACCTACAACAGCACCTACGTCAAGCTACGCTCATTGACGTCAAACCCACGGACACCACCGTCGCCGAAAATATTTCAACATGTTGAAAATCCAGCGGTGACCAGAAAGACACCACGACTCTTTGGGCAACTGAGGAGACTACTCACAACCATACAGGCGACCATGGGGTGACAGCCTAGTTGCCTGTAGTCACCTAAACAATTGCATGTGGGACATAGAAACATAGAAACATAGAAATTAGGTGCAGGAGTAGGCCATTTGGCCCTTCGAGCCTGCACCGCCATTCAATATGATCATGGCTGATCATCCAACTCAGTATCCCGTACCTGCATTCTCTCCATACCCTCTGATCCCCTTAGCCACAAGGGCCACATCTAACTCCCTCTTAAATATAGCCAATGAACTGGCCTCAACTACTCTCTGTGGCAGAGAGTTCCAGAGACCCACCACTCTCTGTGTGAAAAAATTCCTTCTCATCTCGGTCCTAAAGGATTTCCCCCTTATCCTTAAGCTGTGACCCCTTGTCGTGGACCTCCCCAACATCGGGAACAATCTTCCTGCATCTAGCCTGTCCAACCCCTTAAGAATCTTGTAAGTTTCTATAAGATCCCCTCTCAATCTCCTAAATTCTAGAGAGTATAAACCGAGTCTATGCAGTCTTTGTTCATAAGACAGTCCTGACATCCCAGGAATCAGTCTGGTAAACCTTCGCTGCACTCCCTCTATGGCAATAATGTCCTTCCTCAGATTTGGAGACCAGAACTGTACGCAATACTCCAGGTGCGGCCTCAACAAGACCCTATACAACTGAAGTAGATCCTCCCTGCTCCTATACTCAAATCCTTTTGCTATGAAAGCTAACATACCATTGGCTTTCTTCACTGCCTGCTGTACCTTTCAATGACCGGTGTACCACGACACCCAGGTCGCGCTGCATCTCCCCTTTTCCTAATTGGCCACCATTTAGCTAGTAGTCGGTTTTCCTATTTTTGCCACCAAAGTGGATAACCTCACATTTATCCACATACCTCACAGGAATGGGACAGGCCCATTAAAAACGCTTTACCTTGTTTGAAGGAAGTTGATGGTGGTTGATGGAGGTCAATAAGCTGAGCCCCACCATTGCTGCATGAATTCCACTTTACGTTGTCTTACACCAAACAGCTATGACCTTCCTTCCATCATGAGGTCTGAAGTTTTGCTGATGATTGCCAATTCCATTCCAATTCCTCAAAGAATGAAGCAGCTCACCTGTTTACAGCAAGACCAAGGCAACATTGGTGGTGCACAAATGTCTAGCTTTTGTCATCTCCAACAAGAGACACATTGTTGACATTCAGCAGCATTATCATTAAAGTCCCACAGCACTTAAACCATTCACCATTAACCAGAAAATTAATTGGACCATCCACATAAATACTGGGTCGATAAAGCAGGCCAGAGACTGCCTGTGATTCCCTTCCTGATGCCCAAGGCCTTCCCATCATCCATGTCGTGGAACACCTTCCATCTGCCTGAATGAATGCAGTGCCAACAACAAAGACAGCGTTCAGGTGAGCTTCTTAAATGTGCATTCCCTCAACAACTAACACACTGCAGCTACAATGTAAGCATCTGCAAATTATACTGCAATTACTTGCCAGACGTATCTTACCATCATCCCCTGACCCACAGAGACCTACACGAGGTGCAAATACTTAGACGTTCCAGTGCAAATTTTGCTGCAAGTCACACAGCATCCTAATAGAGTGTAAATCCAGGAACGCACTATCTGGTAACACCAAGGAAGTGCCTCCAGCAGGATTACAGTGCATTCTTCTGTGCAGTCATTGCTATCTTCTGAAGAGCAATTAGAGACAGCCTTAAACACTGTCGTTACCATGGATGCCCATAAATGACCAAACTAAAAACTAAAACATTTTCTCTCGTTTCGCTACCTTCGATTTTTCCAGCATCTGCAGTTCCTTCTTAAACTAAAAACTAAAATTACGTGGTTCTCTGTCAAACTTAATTTTGTAATATTTTCATGATGTGCCTTGAGGCATTTCATGATGTGTCAAAGGCACAATATTAATATGCGCTGTTGGTGTTTTCTACTGAGGCCACTCGGAGTAAATAATTGATCAAGTTCTTTACTCTGGGAAAAAAAATCCATTCCAATGGGAATGTTTTGATGGTTTCTGTGCTTTTCTTAAAAGTCCTTTAAATGAAGGAAATATAATGGTTTCCTTTCCAACATCTGTTCATTAGCCATTGAAGCAGATCCAACTACTTCACACGCCGGAGCTGTACTCAATATTTGGTATTTTCAGTTACGCATGTGCAATCATCTAAAGACTCTATTTTGGCTGATAAATATTTTTCTCATAGCACCAGGTTTACAATACCTTCAAAAGTTTATGATCGAGAATGGATACAATTGATTGTAAGTTGAAAAATTCTATTCACTGATGTTGAATATAAACTGAATATTAAGTGAGTGTATTTTGTCAGCATTCAGCCTTTTTTGATGATTATGGAATATATTTCCTGTAATTGATTTTTCAGGCTCCGATCAGTATATGTTGACTAACCGAGTTACCAGACCATTTCAAAGTGAAAAACATTGGTGGACACTTGGTCACACAGAAATGAGCTGGCAGATTTCCTTTCTTGCAGTACTTTAGTGATAGTCTTTTATAAAAAGCCAGTAGTTTCATAGTTTCATGATAGAATAGCTGTTTTGTTTTGTTAAATCCCATGTAAGGTTAAGAAGGTTCAATTGTTGGGTATTAATAGTGGAGTAGCAAGATGGATTCAACAGAATGGGAGATACCAGAGAGTAATGGTGGATAACTGTTTGTCAGGTTGGAGGCCGGTGACTAGTGGGGTGCCTCAGGAATCTGTATTGGGTCAACTGTTGTTTGTCATATACATCAATGATCTGCAGGAAGATGTGGAAAATTGGATTCGTAAGTATGCAGATGATACTAAGATAGCTGGTGTTGTGGATAATGAAGTAGATTTTCAAAGTCTACAGAGAGATTTAGGCCATTTGGAAGAGTGGGCTGAAATATGGCAGATGGAGTTTAATGCTGATAAGTGTGAGGTGCTACATCTTGGCAGGACAAATCTAAATAGGACGTACATTGTAAATGGTAGAGAATTGAGGAATGCAGGTGAACAGAGGGATCTAGGAATAACTGTGCAGAGTTCCCTGAAGGTGGAATCTCATGTAGATAGGGTGGTAAAGAAAGCTTTTGGTATGCTGGCCTTTACAAATCAGAGCATTGAGTATAGAAGTTGGGATGTAATGTTAAAATTGTACAAGGCATTGGTGAGGCCAATTCTAGAGTATGGTGTACAATTTTGGTCGCCAATTTATAGGAAAGATGTCAACAAAATAGAGAGAGTACAGAGGAGATTTACTAGAATATTGCCTGGGTTTCAGCACCTAGGTTACAGAGAAAGGTTGAACAAGTTAGGTCTCTATTCTTTGGAGCGCATAAGGTTAAGGGGGGACTTGATTGAGGTCTTTAAAATATGAGAGGGATAGACCTAGTTGACGTGGATAAGCTTTTTCCATTTTAGGGGTAACATGAGGGGGAACTTCTATACTCAGAGAGTGGTAGCTGTGTGGAATGAGCTTCCAGTGGAAGTGGTGGAAGCAAGTTCGATTTTATCATTTAAAAATAAATTGGATAGGTATATGGATGGGAAAGGGATGGAGTGTTATGGCCTGAGTGCAGGTAGATGGGACTATGCGAGAGTAAGTGTTCGGCATGGACTTGAAGGGCCAAGATGGCCTGTTTCTGCGCTGTAATTGTTATATGGTTGTATGCATGGCAGATGCAGTATAATATAGATAAATGTGAGGTTATCCACTTTGGTGGTAAAAACAAGGGGGCAGATTATTATCTCAATGGGGTTAGATTAGATAAGGGGGAGGTGCAGCCTCCCCCATGGTGGTAGGGATGCAGGCAGGAGCTTCTGCGGCAGCTGTGGATTCCAGGATGGTGTGGTTCCTCCCTGGAGCCAGGGTCCAGGACGTCTTGGAGGGGTTGCACAACATCCTCAGGGGGGGTAAGCATTGTGTTGCCACAAGTGACATAAGAAGGAAAATAATGAGATACTGCACTTAACACAGGGTGTTAAGTAACAGGCTAAAAAGTAGAACCTCTGGGGTAGTGGTCTCTGGACTGCTTCCAGTGCTATGTGCTAATTCGGTTGGTGACGAGGGTAAGAACAGGAAGATAGGGAAGATGGATGAATGGCTAAAGAGTGAGTGCAGGGAGCAGGGATTCAGATTTTGTAGCCATTGGATCTCTGCTTTGGTAGGGGTGGCCTGCACAAGGGATGCATTGCACCTTAACTGGAGGGAAATCAATATCCTGGCAGATATGTTCACTCGTGCTATACAGGTGGTTTAAACTAGATTGGCAGGGGAGTGAGATCCTAGTGGACAGAATAGTCAGGAGAAAGCAGTGAGTGAGTGAAGATTTAGTTTGAATTGCACTTATTTTACTAGTAAGGCAGATGAGCTTGGGGCATGGATAGATTCGAGCGACTGGGACGTTGCAGCCATTATGGAAACCTGGTTAAGAGAGGGGCAGGACTGGCAGTTCAATGTTCAATATTCAATGTTACAGTTGCTTCTGGAGAGATAAGGGCCTGTCACACTAGCGCGCGATTAGACGCGACAAGCGCGACCTACCGTGGTCGCTTTAGTCGTCCGGCCTCGCGTGACCCTGTCCCACTGCGATCGCCGGAGTCTCGTGGAGTTGCGCGGACTCGTGTGTAGCTGGTGTCAACATCGCGCGTAGTGTCCAAAAACCGACACTGCTTAAAAATTACGCGCGGCAAAATCCTGTCGCGCGGAACGTGATGACGTTTTGACGTTGTGCGTCTTCAGCGTGGCGTTGCGTGATGACGTCACTGCCCGACGTCGTGCAACGCGCATGCTCATGCGCATCGTCACGTGATGAAAAATAACGTCCTTCCTTCGGACGTCGCGCGTGTAATCGCGCGCTAGTGGGACAGGCCCTTCACTCGCACCGGGATCGCCTGACCCCCACGCGACCCCCGCGTCCGAATTTGTCGCGCTTATCGCGTCTAATCGCGCGCTAGTGTGACAGGCCCTTTAGAGGTGGGAGTAAAAGGTGTTGGATTATTGATTATGGAGATGTCACTGCAGTAATCAGAGATGGAATTACTGATGGTTCTCCACTGAGGCTAAATGGGTGGAACTGAGAAATAAGAAAATTACGATCACCTAGATGGGAGTGTACTACAGACCCCCAAATAGTTAACGGGAATTAGAAGAGCAAATATGCCAAGATTGCAGGTAGCTGGAGAACTAATAAGGTCATTGTGGGTGTGGATTTTAACTTTCTTAATATTAATTGGTAATGTCATAATAGAAAAGGTTTAGATGGGACGGTATTTGTCAAATGTATTCGGGAAAGCTTCCTCAGGCAATATGTAGAGGGGCCTAAATGGGAGAGGGCAACGCTTGATTTAGTCTTGGGAAATTGGGAGGGGCAAGTGAATGAAGTGTTTGTGGATGAGCCTTTTTGGACCAGCATTTTTACTTTACAATTCAAGATTGTTATGAATAAAGGCAGGGCAGGCCCATAGTTAAAATTCTAAAATGGGACAAGGACAACTTCAAAGGTATTAGACAGGAACTTGCTCGTTAATTGAAGTAGGTTGTTTGAAGGAAAAGGAATGTTCAGAAAGTGGGATGTTTTTAAAAGAGTGCTGACAAGCGTACAGGATATTCACTGTTAAAGTGAAGGCCAAGGCAGGCAAACATAAGGAAACTTGGATGATGAGAGAAAATAAGGCTCTGATCAAGTCTAAGGAGGAGGCATGCGACAGGTATAGGCAGCTGGAATCAAGTGTACCGCTGGAGGAGTTTCGGGAACTGAGGAGCAAGCAAAACAAAAAGGAAGGCAAAAATGGGACAGGAGACAGCTCAGGCAGATAACATTATGGATAATCCAAAGAGATTTTATAAATACATAAGGGAAAAAGAGTAACCAGAGGGAGAGTGGGACCCCTCAAAATCAAAGCGGCCAATTCAGTGGAGTCACAGGATATGGGCAAGGTCCTCAATGAGTATTTCTCCACTGTATTTACTGAGGAGAAAGACAAGAGAACAGAGGAACTTGGGGCAGTCAATGGAAGTGTCTTTAGAGCAGTCGGTGTTATGGTCAAAGAGGTGTTGAAGATCGTGTATGAAGGTAGCCAATTCTCCAGGGCCAGATCAGAGATGTCCAAGGACACTGTGGGAAACCAGAGAGGATATTGCGGGAGCCCTGGCTGTGGTTTATGTTGTCATTAAATACAGGTGGGTTCAAGGAAAGAGCGTTCATGTCGCGGCCCTGTTTTCACCAATCTTTCCACCACCACGCACAAGAAGCACAAGACAGACACCGTTGTATGCAGATGTTGACAAGTGTGTTCAGCGCTGGCTGAACAACTTCTAATCTTGAGTGTGGACTCGATAAGAAGAAGATTAAATACAAGTGACGTGCCAGAGGGCTAGAGGGTGGCAAATGTTGTGCATCTATTTAAGAAGGGCTGCGGGGAAAACCTTGGGAACTACAGTCCAGTGAGCTTAACATCTGTAGTTGGAAAGTTCCTAGAGAGTATTCTGTTGGATAAGATGGACAAGCATTTAGATGGACAAGCACTGATTATGGATGTTTTTGTACGTGAGAGATGATGTCTCACAAACCTGATTGGGTTATTTGACGATATCTCCAAAATGGTTGACGAGGGCAGAGCTGTAGACATTGTATATATAGATTTTAGCACATCCTTTGACAAGGTTCTGCATGAATGGCTGCCTGCAAAGTTAGATTGCATGAGATCCAAGGACAGCTAGGTGACTGGATAGAAAATTGGCTTCATGGAAGGAAGCAAAGGGTGATAGTGGAAGGTTGTTTTTCGGACTGGAAGCTGTGACTAATGATGTGCCTCATGGTTTGGTGCTTGGCTTGTTACTGTTTGTTATGTATATCAATGTTTTTTTATGAGAACGTACTTGGGATGTTTAGCAAGTTTGCAGATGATACAAAAGTGGGCGATTTTGCAGATAGTGAAGATGGTTGTGAATAATTGCAGCAGGATCTTGAGCAATTGACCAAGTAGACTGAGGAATGGTTGATGGAATTTAATAGTAAGATTAAATGAGAACTTACCAGTTCGAAGTTTGATCTGTATTTTATGAGGAGTTATGATGAGGGATTACGTGAAGACCCCGTCCAGTATGCATGCGCGACATTCTTCAAAGCAGCGCTGTGGATTCACAGAAAAAGCACAATGATTGAAATAAATATAGTAAAGAAAAAATAAGAACTTAATTACCAGTTGATCTGGATAATAGAGGGTGGGAGCGGAGGGCACGTAGTCCCTCATCGTAACTCCTCATAAAATACAGATCAAACTTTGAACTGGTAAGTTCTCATTTAATCTTACTATTTTATTTCGGAGTCACGTGAGTGACTACGTGAAGACTTCAAAGCTCTGTGATTCCGAACCGTGTACCAACTCATGCTTCACTCGCCTTTGAGGGAGGAAGTATGTTATCACAATCAACAATAACCTGTTTGTGAACAAAAAAGGTTTATTAATAACAACAAAAAACAGAGAGCTCCCCGGGCCTAAATTAAATATTATCAGCAGACTCTAAAATTCTGTCTGCAAACGTAGCAGGTTCCGCCAGCGGCTTATTATAAAACCTTTGGAAAGTTCTTTCCGAGGACCATCCTGCTCTGGCCAGAATATGGTCCATAGGCACGTCCATTCGCCTAGCCGCCGACGTGGATGCAGCCCTGGTGGAGTGAGATTTGTAAACATTAGTGTTGACTCCCGCAGACTTAAGCACCTGCTTGAGCCACCTTGAAATAGTTTGGCTCGTCACCTGACCATGGGGCTTCTTGTGGCTTATCCATAAGGCTTTTTCTCTCCCTCTTAAGTTGTGTGTTGTGTCTATGTAAATGGCGAGATGGGTCTTGGCACACAGCCGTGGGTCAGATGAATATGCCCGGAACTCCATGACTGGAGGCATGGTTCCTGGTCTAGATTGTTTGACCAGACCCTGAATATGGAATGTGATACAGTCCAATGACTCTGTCATGCTGTCGAGCCTCAGAAGGTGAAGGGACTGTACCCTTTGTGCTGACACTAGTGCCATGAGCATGACTGATTTCAGGGTAAGTTGTTCCAGCGTGAGTGACCTGGGTGGTGGCCATCCCCTAAGGCACGTCAGCACAATACTGACATCCCAGATCTGAGTGTGCCTTGGTCTGGGGGAATTAGTGTTAAAAATACCCTCATAATTTTGACCACTAGTGGATGGGATCCCAAAGCCTGTTGTCCTGCTGCTGGAACCAAATAAGCTGACAACACACTCCTGGCTGTATTGATGGCGCTGTAGCTGAGTCCATCCCGTTGTAATCCAACCAAGAACTCCACAACACTGGTGGCTGTTGCTGTAGTGTAGGTAGTTCCTGTTTTGGAGCAATCCCGTTCCCATTTCCTTATGTTGGTCAGGTATTGTCTCCTGGTGGACTCCCGGTGGGATGCGGTCATCATGTTGATGGCGTCCTCAGACAGTCCCAAGACCAGTAGAGCTCTTTTTAGAATCTGCAAGCCAGGAGATTGACTCTGTCATGGCACGGGTGACTAATGCCTGACACTGGGTGGATTAATAATACTGGATTGCTGCGGAATTCCAACGGTGTTTCGACAGCCATGTCGAGGGCCACTGGGAACCATGCCTGTGTAGGCCAGTCGGGTATTATCAAGATTCCTCAAGCAGAATCCAATTGAATCTTGCGCAATACCCGACTGATGAGGCAGAAGGGAGGAAAAGCATAGAAGAACATTTTCCCCCGATACAGCGTGAATGCATCAACTACTGCTGCCTCAGGGTCTGGTTCCCAAGCGACATACATTGGTACCTGGTGATTCAGCCTAGATGCAAATAGATCGATATCTGGTGTGCCAAATTGCTTTGTAATTTCAGCAAATACTTTGGGATTTAACATCCATTCGATGTTATCATTAAATTTGCGTGACCTGGTGTCTGCCACTGTATTTTGCTTACCTGGTAGGTAAGTTGCTGATAACCAAATATGTCTTTCGACACACATTTGCCAGATTAGGTAGACCAAATTGTCACATGATATTGACTTTACACCACCCTTGTGGTTGATATAAGCCACCACCATGGTATTATCTCTTGACTTGATTATCTAATTGCAACCGGACTTGTGCGTGATGCGTATTAGATGAATATGCTTTTACACCATAAAATGCACCCAACATTTCTAAGTAGTTAATACTCCGTGTCTGTAGGCAAGATGATTCAAAATTAGTCCATCTGCCCCCTGTGCTGGATTGCATGTTAGTTGCACCCCAGCCCAAAGCACTGGCGTCCGTTTGGATGGTTAATACTGGGTTGGTGATTATTATGGGACTGGAACTAAGCCTAATGTTCCTTGCCCACCATTGTAACTCTGGAATGGATTCAGCAGTTAAATTCATAGCTTGGTCAAAGTGATCTGAGCTTTTCTTTAGTGCGTGCACTTTTGCTCTTTGTAAATTTTGATAGTGCAAAGGCCCAAATTGGATAGCTGTAAACCATATAACCATATAATCATATAACAATTACAGCACAGAAACAGGCCTTCTCGGCCCTTCCAGTCCGTGCCGACCATTTATTTTCCCCTAGTCCCATCTACTGGCTGCTACCATTTTTCCAATGACACTGGCTACCTGCCGTATGGTTGGCTGATGATTAACCATAGGTTGTTGCATGATAGTGCCAACTCTGATGCTTTCCCCTTCGGCAGAGTTACAATCATGCGAATAGTGTCAATCGTAAATCCAAGATAGTCCATGGTTGTGGACGGTGTCAAATTGGATTTATCTGGATGTATGACAAACCCCAAAGTTTCAAACAAACGTTTGGTGGCTGCTACTGCCAAAATGGCTGTCTCCAAGGTTTTCCCTACTATTAAAATGTCGTCTAAGTATGCCTTAACTATATGCTTTTGTTTCCTCAATAATGCCAAGGCAGATTTTAAGATTTTTGTGAACAACCTTGGAGCTGAGGTTAGCCCATTTGGTAAGGCTATAAATTGCCATAGCTGTTTCATCCAGATAAACTTTAGGTATTTACGATGCTCCTTGTGTATGGGTACCTTTTAAATCAAAGGTTGACAGAAAGTACCCTCTAGAAATAATTTGTCTGGCTGTTTCAAAAGTTTCCATCTTCAAATGTATATACTTAACAGATTTGTTTAAAGAAGTTAAGTCAATGATGATGCAACATCCACCATCTTTTTAGTTTTAGTGAAAATATTAGACACAAATTCTAAAGGTTTATGTTTTGTTCTTTCAATGACACCTTTTGCTAGTAGCCTCATCAATTCAGCTTGACCCTCTTGTTTCTCTTTGACTGACAGGGTGAATACCCTTTGGGCTTTATGCTGAACTGGCGGCATGTTTTCATGAACAAAGTCAATTTTATAGCCATGAATGCTGCTGAGTATATATTTGTCATTAGTGATAGACTCCCATGTATCCATAAACAAGTGCAATCTCCCCCCTGTTAGTATAGAGCTCCTACTGCTCATGTGCTGAGAGGAACCAGACCCACCTACCTCCATGGTTACTGGTGCTTCTTCTGCCTCTTCACTGGATGATGAGGTGTCTGCTGGGCTGTAGAGGGCTGCTGTTGATGTTGCTGTTGATGTTGATGTTGGGGGTGGCGCATTTTGCATGGGGTCCGCTCTGGGCCCTGGCCCAAAAAAGGCTTACGGGGAATGGTTGCGGACCCCGAGCTTTCACCAGTCCCATATGGTAGTCGACGACTGGTGGACGCCGTGGGGTACTGCCGCCTGGGTTTGTTAGGTCTGCTCGGTCCCAAACCTGCCCTCACGAGACCAAAGGTCTTGGACTCTTCCTCCAGGTCTTTCACCTTTTTTGGAAGGTCCTTTCCAAAGAGCAGAATTGGAGGTTCTGAACCCAGTGTTTTGCAAAGTCCTACAAACTTAGGGTTGAGGGCAGGCTTGATGATTTCCTTCCGTAAATTGTTAATCTCAAATCGAGTGGTGCACAGCAGAGCTAATGTATCTTGCTGATTTGCGGTGATGTCCACACCATCTATGGACCGAGCATAAGATGTAATTCCTGCTGTCAGGAGTTTTAGTGTTTTCTGGAGCTTCAACTCCAGGTTCCTGATGTTCTGCCCCAAATGTCCTGGTCGCCAATGCTGCCTTCAATAGAAGGTGAAGCAATGGCCAGTGCCGTAAAGGACACTGCGGGAGTGCCTGAGCTCCCTTGGCGAGTCTGCTGCTGCTCTCTCAGCAGATCTCACTGGAGCAATTGCTCCATAAGCCGTTCCATTCGGCTTAGGCGGCTGCCTTTGCCGCTCTTGAGTGGTGAGGCATCTTCATCCGAATCGTCAGATACTACCGCCCGGTTCTGGCTGCAGGTTCCTCCAGCCCGCTGCTCAGACTGCACTAGCGGTGCTGGGCTCGGCTCGGTAGTTAATCCTGCCGCCTTTCCCCCCCCTCCAAAGAACGCTCCTCAATGGGAGACGAACGGGGGCGAGCTACACATTTCTTTCCTCTGGTCTTGCTCATTCTTCCTGGAACACAAAGCAGACCACAGAGAAAATACACACGGCCACGATAAAATACTTACCTGTCGGCCCGACTTTCAAATTAGCGGGAGCGCCTTGAACTCCCGTTCGTCGCGGGTGCACTGCATGGACGCTAATGTCGTACATGCGTGCTGGACGGGGTCATCACGTAGTCACTCACGTGACTCCGAAATAAAATTCAGCTGCAAGGATGTTGCATTTAGGGAAGTTTAACCAAGACATGACCTACACGTTGAATAGTAGGACTCTGGGGAGTGTTGTTGAGCAGAGGGATCTAGGTGTATAGGTGCATGGTTCCTTGAAGGTGGAGTCGCAGGTAAATGGGGTGGTCAAAAAGGCGTTTGGCACATTGGCCTTCATCAGTCAGAGTACTGAGTGTAGAAGTTGGGAGGTCATGTTGCAGTTGTATTAGACATTGGTGAGGCAGCATTTAGAGTCTTTTGTTCAATTCTGGGCACCATGTTATAGGAAAGATATTGTGAAGCTGGAAAGGCTACAGAAAAGATTTACAAGAATGTTGCCAGGCCTAGCAGGTGTGAGCTAGAGGGAGAAGTTCTGTAGGCTGTGACTCGATTCCTTGGAGTGCAGGAATATGAGGGGTGATTTTACAGAGGTGTATGAAAGGTGGAATAGATAGCGTAAATGTACAGTGTCTGTTGCCCAGAGTAGGGGAATCTAAGACCGGTGAACCTACTTTTGTGAGGGGGGAAAGATTTCATAAGATGCTGAGGAGCAACTTTCTTACGCAAAGAGCGCTAGGTATATTGAATTGTCGGAGGAGGTAGTTGAGGCTGCTACTATCAAAATGTTTAAGAATATTTGAACAGGTACATGGATAAGAGAGGGTTAGAGGGATATGGACCAAATGCAGGAAGGTGAGACTCGTATAGCTCGGGTGGTGTGGCCAGCATTGGCAATTTGGGCTGTATGACTTTAATCTATTAATTTAGGCTTTCATTTTTTTATGAACTGTGCAATAGTCAAATTTTTGTTTATATGTATTCAATTTTCTATTTCCATTTTCCTTGGCTATTGCTCAGAACCCTGGGTCAATATGTATTTTTAAAGTTTTTTATCTTTTAATGATTTAATGCTGAAACATGGGCCTCCATTAATGCACTTTTCATAAATAAGTCCAGACTGACAAGCAACAAAGCACCTGTGTAAAGATCATTGAGCCAGATCAAAATAATGATGGCAGCCTCTTCCCACCTTAAGCTCCAAGTCTGTTAAATGTCATCTTCTCCCATGGTCTGCTTTATGACCCATAATAGCATCTTCATCTCATCTAAACTACTACTGGAACTGTAGAATACATCTCCTTCTCCTACCTCCTAGTTCTTTGGCATTGTCTGTACTACCATCTGTGGATAAATGTGAGGTTATCCACTTTGGTGCAAAAACAGGAGGGTAGACTATTATCTGAATGGTGGCCGATTAGGAAAAGGGGAGATGCATCGAGACCTGGGTGTCATGGTACACCAGTCATTCAAAGTAGGCATGCAGGTGCAGCAGGCAGTGATGAAAGTGAATGGTATGTTTGCATTCATAGCAAAAGGATTTGAGTAGAGGAGCAGGGAGGTTCTACTGCATTTGTACAGGGTTTTGGTGAGACCACACTTGGTGTATTGCATACAGTTTTGGTCTCCAAATCTGAGGAAAGACATTCTTGCCATAGAGGAGGTACAGAGAAGGTTCAACAGACTGATTTCTGGGATGTCAGAACTTTCATATGAGGAAAGACTGGATAGACTCGCTAGAATTTAGACTCGCTTATACTCGCTAGAATTTAGAAGATTGAGGGGGGATCTTATAGAAACTTACACAATTCATAAGGGGTTGGACATGCAGGAAGATTTTTCCTGATGTTGGGGAGATCCAGCATAAGTGGCCACAGTTTAAGGATAAGGGGGAATTCCTTTAGGACCGAGATGAGTTAAACATTTTTCACACAGAGAGTGGTGAGTCTCTGGAATTCTCTGCCACATAAGGTAGTTGAGGCCACTTCATTGGCTATATTTAAGAGGGAGTTAGATGTGGCCCTTGTGGCTAAAGGGATCAGGGGGTATGGAGAGAAGGCAGGTACAGGATACTGAGTTGAATGATCAGCCATGATCATATTGAATGGTGGTGCAGGCTCAAAGGGCTGAATTGCCTACTCCTGCACTTTCTGCTGCATCTTCCAATTCCAGCTCCATCGGCAGTGATTTTGCACAGATAGAAATTGACAATAGACAATAGACGCAGGAGTA
Organism: Raja brachyura; assembly: GCA_963514005.1. Next base: position 739,861 of record OY740803.1, on the reverse strand, counting down.
GGCCATTTGGCCCTTTGAGCTAGCACCACCATTCACTATGATCATGGCTGCTCATCCACATTGAGTACCCCATTCCTGCCTTCTCCCCATATCCCCTGACTCTGCTATCTGGCCCATGTACCCCTTTCATTATTTTCCAGAGCAATTTCCATATTCTGTTTAAGCTTCTGGGTGGATAGCTGGGGAAGGATTCCCAAAAATGGAGAGAAAATTGTATCTCTGAACTCCTTATATAAGAGCAAGCAGGAGTTACGTCTTTGAGGAGAAATTGGGCATTTTATTTTAGCTCCTTCTGAGGAATGCATGTGGTGCTCAGATGAGGACAGTAATATGTGGTAGAGGCTTCTCAGTGGCATTGCCAGTAAAGCTGCCCCAGTGGCCCAGGTATGATGCTGCCTGCGTGAAGTGTGCACATTCAGTCTGCAACTGTGATTCCTCTGGGTACTCCAGTTTCCTCCACATCTCAAAGATGTACAGGTTGGTAGGTTAATTGACCATTGTAAATTGTCCCGAATATGTAGGCAAGTGGTAAAGCCCAAGGGGGTTCATGGAGAATAAAGTGGGAACACCAATTATAGTGTGGCAAAGGCACTTTTTTTAACCTGTATAACTCTGAGTTCTCATTAGCCATATATTTACTAAGAAAACTGCTTGGACTTTACTACTATTGATAACGATACTGATCAAAAGAGAAATTGAGCGCCATAATATATTATATTACCAGCATTTTGTAAATGTCTTGCAGGTTATGATGGCAGGATAATGACTTGATTATTTGGCTTTCTATTAATTATATGTTATGATTGATTATTAGATTAATCATCACATCTTGTATTGTTTCTTTGTAATTATACAAGCTCTGTCAGCTCACGATTTAATAGCTGCAATCAATAGAATTTTCCCAACGATTGATTTTTATTTTAAGAGTTAATCGAACCAATGACATAATCCAAGCAAGCTTACAGACATATCAGTGAAGATGGGTACTGTAAGATTTGTATAGCCATCTAGCTCCTCCTAATGCCAATACAATATAAATCATCAAACCACTTCACAGTCAGAGGTCAAAGAAACACATAGAGTGATACAGCATGGGAACAAACCCAACTTGCTTACACCAGCCAACATGTCCCAGCTACACTTGTCCCACCTGCCTGCGTTTGGTCCATATCCCTCCAAACCTGTCCTATCCACGTACCTGTCTAACTGTTTCTTAAGTGTTGGGATAGTCCTTGCCTCAACTACCTCCTCTGGCAGCTTGTTCCATACACCCACCTCCCGTTGTGTGAAAAAGGTATCGCTCAGATTCCTATTAAATCTTTACCCCTTCACCTTAAACCTATGTCCTCTGGTCCTCGATTCACCTACTCTGGGCATATTGCCAAGTGTAAGAGGGAAAATAAGGATAGGCATAATGTCAGCTATAAGGTGATTCTCCAAAAATCAAAAAAATGATACATTATCAAAGAACATATGATCTATGTTCTATTATCATAGAACATAGGACAGTACACCACAGTTCAGGCCCTTTGACCCACAATGTTTGCACTGAACATGATGCCAATTTAAACTGAAGTCATCGGCCTGTATGATGTCTATTTTACCTCTGTTCATTGCACTGCCATGTGCCTATCTAAAAGCCTCGTAATCTCCACTATCATATCTGCCTCCACCAACACCCTTGGCAATGTGTTCCAGGCCTATAAAAAAAACTGTCCCACACAACTCCATTAAACTTGCCCCCTCTCACCTTATAGCTACGCCCTCTAGTGGCACACACTGCGGAAAAGATTCTGACTGTCTACACTATCTATGCCTCTCATAATTTTATATACTTCTATCAAGTAACCCTCAACCACTGATATGCAAGCAAAAACAATGCAAGTTTATGCACCCTCCCCTTGTAGCTGAAACCTTTTAATCCAGGTAGCATTCAGGTAAACCTCCAAAGCCTCTACATCTTTGCTATATTGGGGTGTCGTGAACTGGACAAATTACTTTAAATATGGCCAAACTGAAGTTTTATAGAGTTGCTTCATGACTTCCAGACTTAGACTCAATGCCCTTAACTAAGAAGGCAAGCACACCATACACCTTCTTTACCACTCTAGCTACTTGTGCTTCACCTTCAGTCAGCTGTGAACTTGGACTCCAAGATCCCTTTGCACATCAATGCAGTTAAGGGTCTTGTCATTACATGTATACTCTCCTCTTACATTCAACCTGCCAAAGTGCAACACCTCTCACTTGCTTGGATTAAACTCCATCTGCCATTTCTCCGCCCAATTCTACAGCTGATTTATATCCCGCTGTATCTTCTGACATCCTGCCCTACTGTCTACAACTCTGCAAATGTGGATGGCGTCAGAAAGCTTATTTACCAACCCATCGACATTTATATCCAAATCATAGTCATATAGTATGGAAACAGGCCCTTCAGCCCAAATTGCACCAGCCAACCAACATGTCCCATCTACACTTGTCCTGCCTGCCAGCATTTGGCCCATATCCTTCTCAACCTATCTTATCCATGTGCATGTCCAAATGTCTTTTAGATGCCTCAACTACTTCCTCTGGCATTTTGTATATATGCATTTATATATGTCACAAACAATAGAGGTTCCACCACCGATCCCCGTGGAACTCCATTGGTCACAGACTGTCAGCCTGAATATCTACCTTCTACCACAACTCTCTGCTCTTCTATGAATAAACAAGTTCTGAATCCATCCATGATACTTTATTGTCACATGTTCATAGGTATAGTAAAATCTTTGTTTTTACATACAATACTCAAAGTACAAAATGGGTCAGCATGTTTCTGGTGCCAAGAATAGGAAAGTCTGGATGGGTAGAGACAAGGAACTGCAGATGCTGGTTTAAAAAAAAAAAACATCAAGTGTGGAATTACATAGAAAACATAGAACATAGAAACATATAAAATAGGTGCAGGAGGAGGTTGGGGGAGCGTAGAGAGCTGGGGAGGGGAAGAGGCAGGACAACGTGTGACAGATAATAGCTCAACACAAGTGGGGTGGGGGGTTTTGGAACAAAGGCCAGTGATAAGAAAAGAAGGTATGAGACAGCTTTGAGATGCCTCTCCCTTTTCCAGCATTTTATTCCCTTGCAATCAGTCGGAAGAAGGGACTTGACACAAAACATCATCTATCCATGTTCTCCAGAGAAGCTGCCTGACTCGCTGAGTTACTCTAGTATTTTATGTATTCATCAGCATTTGCAATTCTGCTTCTACTGGTTAAGTGGATTACCAAATTATTGAAGAATAAAGTCCCCCACAAGAGACTATCCTAATGTGGGAATTCATGAAGAAAAATAATTAAAGGTTAGGAAATTGATTGAGCCACAGGAAGCAGTTGAGATAATTACCAGTGCAGATATTGGCAGGATGTGCAAATGAATTCAACAAGAAACAACACTGAAGCCTGTCTAGTCATTATTTATTATCAGCTTATGTGATCCATTGCAAAGTCACATATCATCATGGCTGATCTATCTTTCCCTCTTCACCCCATTCTCCTGCCTTCTCCCCATAACCCCTGACACCCGCACTAATCAAGAATCTATCTATCTCTGCCTTAATCATATCCATTGACTTGGCCTCCTCTGGCAATCCCTTTGGCATCGGGGAATTGGCCGGGTTTGACAGTAGCCACCACAACATTTGCAGTAGGGACAACTCACGTGATATATTTTATTTACAGTGGTAAAAAAGTCCGGGACTGCTGTCCCTCACCGTCAGGCCGCATGTGCGGTGACTCTGGCGATCTCAGGTTGTCCCGGCAGCTCAGTCCTGGTCTTCAGAGGAGGAGGCATGGTGATCTCAAGCTTCTTCCTGCAGTTCATCCTTGCCTCGAAGGGGGCACTGGTAGTATCAGGTTTATCCTGGCAGCTCAGCTTTGGGCTTCAAGCGAGGACAGATGCAGTCTCTGGATTATCCTGCTGGCTCAGTCTTTGTCACTTTGCATGGACACACTCCCCTGTTGGCCATGGACAGTACAAGGCACTGGCATCTCACACTTGTCCCAGCTCAGTAAAAGCACAGGGCATCTTCCCATCAGTCCAGTCCTGACCACACATGGTGCTGGTGACCTCACGTTTGTCCCAGTGGCTCTGTATTCCTTGAATCTGCAACAGGTAGTAGGGAGGCACCCAATTTTATCCTCTTCGTAGAAAGTGATCTCTCACATACAAAACTATGCTGACCATCCTTAATTAGCCTCCGCCCATTTAAATGCATATATATATATATCTTATCCCTCCGAATACTCTCCAGTAACAGATATTAGGCTCACTGGTCTACAGACTCCAGACTTTCCTTGCAGTCCTTCTTAAATAGAAACATAACATTGGCCACCCTTCAGTCTCCCGGCACTTCACCAGTGTCTAATGACAAGTCGTATATCTCAGCCAGGGTGCCTTCTTCTCAAGCTTCCAACAGTGTCCTCGGATATATCTGATCAGATTAATTTACCTTCCTGTGGCATAGGATGCTGAGCTCCTCCTCACCCGTAATATAGTTTGTTCTCAAGCCATCTCCATTAACTGTCCCATGTTCCCCAGTCTTCATGTCTCCACATTATATTCTTCATATAAGAAATATATTATATAGTCTTTATATAGTCTTTATATTCCCAAGTCTCCACGGTAAAAACAGAGGAGAAATACTCGACGAGCACTTTGCCCAACTCCTGCGGCTGCACACAGAGATAACCACTTTCTGAGGGACCCTATATTCTCTCTGGTTACTGTCTTTCCCTTAATACATTTACATCATCTTTGTTATTTCCTTAATATTATCAACCAGAGCTAACTACAACCTCTTTTTGGTTTTCTTGATTATCTTTTTAATTATGCTCCTCAGTTCCTGAAACTGCTCCAGGGATATACTTCATCCCAGCTGCCTATACATCCTATGCCTCCTTCTTTTTCAGTCCAGAGTCTCAATTTATCTCATCATCCAAACTTCCTTATTCCTCCTTTCATTCTACAGGGACATGCATTCCCCAAACCCTTGTCATCGTGCTTGTAAGAAGATCCCACCTTTCAGACTTTCCTTTACACACAAACAATGAACTTAGGCTAGTTTCTGTCTAACATCATCAAAGTTGTCCTTGCCCCAATTCAGTATATTCATTGGTTACACAAAAAGCTGGAGAAACTCAGCGGGTGCAGCAGCATCTAAGGAGCGAAGGAGATAGGCGACGTTTCGGGTCGAAACCCTTCTTCAGACCCTTCTTCAGTCTGAAGAAGGGTCTCGACCCGAAACGTCGCCTATCTCCTTCGCTCCTTAGATGCTGCTGCACCCACTGAGTTTCTCCAGCTTTTTGTGTAACCCTCGATTCTCCAGCATCTGCAGTTCCTTCTTTAACAACTCAGTATATTCATTCATGGGTCTGCTCCGTCTTTATCCATAACTATTTTAAAGCTAATAGAACAGTGGTCACTAGCCCTAAAAGGTTTACCATGGACACTTCAGTCACTTGCTCTTCCCAATTTCCTAAAAGTGGAAAAGTGGAAACGCTTTGCCCTCTCATTTGTAGGACCCTCTACACATTCCCTGAGAAAACCTTCCTGAACATATCTGACAAATTCCACCCTGCCTAAATCTTTGCACTATGACAGGCCCAGTATATATATTGAGAGAGTTAAAAGCCCTTACTCTGATAACCGTATTAGTCTTGCAGCTGCCTGCAATATCACGGCGTATTTGCTCTTTCACTTCTGTTAGCCGTTTGGGGGCCTGTAATACACTCCCAATAAGGTGACCATCACCTTTTTATTTTTCAGTTCCACCCATATAGCCTCACTGGACAAAAAATCAGTAATGTAATCTTGGGCTATTGCCATGACATTCTCCTTAACCAATAAAGCAACTCCCCCTCCACTTTTACCCCCACGTCTATCTCTCCTGAAGCACCTAAATCATGGAACATTAAGCTACCATTAATCCGTATATAACATTTTTCGATTAGAAGACTGAACACATCAAATCTGAACGTTAAAAGTGATGAAACCACTCAGCATGGGTACCTGACTTCATAAGTCACAGGAGCAAAATTGGGTCATTCAGCCCATTGAGCCTCCTCTGCTATTCATTCAGTCTGACCAGAGCCTTGTAAAGCCTCAACATTACATTGCTGTTTTTATATTCTAGTCCTCTCAAAATAAATGGCAACATTCCACTTGCCTTCCTTGCTACCGATTCAACTTGGGAATCCTGCAAACACACTCCCAAGTCCCTTTGCATTTCCAATTTTTGAATCTCCCCATTTAGAAAGTAGTCTATGCCTTTATTCCTACTACCAAAGTGCATGATCGCGCACTTTGCTGCACTATATTCCATCTGCCACTTCTCTACCCACTCTCCCAACCTGTCCAAGTCCTTCTGCAGAATCCCTGCATCCCCTACACGACCTGCCCCTCCACCTATATTTGTTTCATCTGAAAACTTGGCCACAAAGCCATCAATTTCATCATTCAAATCATTAATATACAACATGGAGTAGCAGCCCCAGCACCGACCCCTGTGGAACCCCACTAGTCACTGGCAGCCAAGCAGATAAAGCTCCCTTTATTGCCACTCTTTGTCTTCTACAATCCAGCCAACCTGCTATCCATGCTAGTATCTTAATACCATGGACTCATCTTCTTTAGCAGCCTCACATGCGGCACCTTATCAAAACCTTTCTGAAAATCTAGGCTCTCCTCTCTCTAACTTCCATTTATTTGCTCATAGAATTCCAACAGGCTTGTCATGCAAGCTCTCCCTATCACAAAACCATGTTGACTTTGGCATATTTTATCATGAACTTCTCAGTGCTCCGTAACCTCATCCTTTATAATGGACTCTAATAGCTTACCCACCACTGACATCAGGCTAACCAACTATTAGTTTCACCTCTGTTGCTTTGCTCCCTTCTTGAACAGTGGAGTGACATTTGCTTTGGAACCACTCCTGACTCACTAGTGATTCCTGAAAGCTGACTACAAACCTCTACAGCCACCTCTTTGGCTGTCGTCGTCCACCAGGTCCAGGTGACCAGGTTATCCACCTTCTGACCTTCAGTTTCCCAACCACCTTCTCCTTAGTAATAGCAACTCCACTAACCTCTGCCCCCTGACTCTCTTCAATTTCAGGCGGTATCGTAAATACTGATGCAGAAAAGGTCTTCAATTCATCTGCCACTTCCTTATTTCCATTACTTCTCCTCCAGTGCCATTCTCCAGTGGCCCGATTTCCACTCTCGCCTCATTTGTACTCTTTATGTATCTGAGAAAACCTGTGCTATTTTATATCATGGGCCAGCTTACTTCCATATTTCATCTTTTCACTCCTTATTGCCTTTTTTGTTATCTTCTGTTGGTTAAGAAAAGCTTCCCAATCCGCTAGATTCCCACAGATCTTTGCAACATTACATGATTTCCCTTCTAGTTTTATGCTATCCTGTCAGTGTACTTAGTGGCTTTATATTAACATTTCAGAAACAGATAAGAAAGATATTGAAAAAAATGAATGAAATGCTAGCCTTTCTGTTGATAACACTGGAATGAGGAAGGCAGAAACTAGTTCAAGTTCAAGTTTGCGTTTATTGTCACATGTACAATGATATTTGATTTACCATACAGCCATACTAAGTGAAAAGCTACAACACACAGTCACATAAAATAAAATTAACATAAACATCCACCACAGTGGAATCAACATTCCTCACTGTGATGGAAGGCAATAACGTTCAGTCATCTTCCACCTTTGTTCACCCGTGATCGGGGCCTTTGAACCCTATGCACGTGCCGCTGCCGACGGTCCGATGTTCAAACCCTCGGGTCGGGATGATTGAAACTCCGGTGTCGGGACGGATCAAATCAGCTCCCGAGACCACCGTGTTAAAGTCCACAGTCGGAGCATTTTCACTGGCAATCCTCGGCAAAGGATCAGCCGCTCTGCGATGTTAAAGTCCGCGCCGCGCCCGCGGCTTGAAGCTCCGGGCCGGTCTTCAGGAACGGCTGCACCACTCCACGTTGTTTGGCCACAGGGGGGGACGGAGATGCGACACGGCGAAAAATTGCATCTCTGTCGAGGTAAGTGACTGGAAAAAGTTTCCCCCCAGTGTCACCAATAAAGATAACTAAGAATTTAACAATAAACATAGAAACATCGCCCCATAATGGTTCCCACTGTGAGGGAAGGCACAAAGTCCAGTCCCCGTCCCCTGTTCGCCCATAGTCGGGCTTATTGAGGCCTCCGCAGTCGCCGCTACGGCTGGAGCAGCCGCTTCCTCACTTGAGACCGCGGCTACCGAAGCCGACAGGATGGAGCTCCACCACTGATGATCTTGGCGAGAGATCCCAGGCTCCGTGGTGTTCAAAATTCAGCGCTACCGCCCGCAGCTGGCCGCCTCACAGTCCCGCAGACCAGTGATGTTCAACTGCGGTCTCAGCATTCCGGAGTGCCAGCAAGGCATCGCCCGCTCCGCTCTGCGATAGCGCTGCGCCCCCGCCGCTGCCGAAGCCGAAGCCGAAGCCGCTTCAGGCCCGTTTGGTTGGCCACGAGGACGGGTCGAAGGTGCAGCCCGGAAAAAAACTACCTCTCCGACCAGGTAGGGACCCAGAAGAGTAGTTTCCCCCTGCCCCCCTCCACCCCCCACATAAAAAAGACTAGAGCTCCGAAAAACAAAACTCAGCTAACTAAAAATAAAAAAAAGGAGTGAAAAACGGACAGCTGCTGGCTGGGCAGCCATACCCGTACAGCACGGCGCCCCCTATCGGGTGGTGTCTCTGTGAAGTTTGTATGTTCTACCTGTGACTGCATGAGTTTCCTCCAGCTGCTTTGGTTTCCTCCAACAACCCAAAGACATCTTTTAAGGTTCATTGTCCTCTGTAAATTGCAACTCCCTAAGTGTGGAGGGAATGGGTGAGAAAATGGGATAACATAGTGCCAATATGTTATGATGAACGATCAGCGTGGACTTGGTGGGTGGAAGGCTGTGTTTGCATACTATGTCTCTAAACTAAGTTAAATTTCAAGAAGTGATTATGGAAGCCAGAGCTTCCAGAACCCCCAGAATCTGGAAAACAATGAGTCAACATGTTTAAGACTTTTACGGGAAGAATCAGAATCACACTTTATTCGCCAAGTATGTTTTGCAACATACGAGGAATTTCATCGGCCAGGTCAGTCATACAATTAAAAACAACAAATCACTCAAAAACACATTTTAAAATGAACATCCACCACAGTGACCCCTACATATTCCTCACTGTGATGGAAGGCAAAATAAAGTTCAAGTCCTTCCTTTTGTTCTTCCTCGGTCGGGGGCCTCGAGCCCTCCGTTGACGGGACGATCTTGACTCCTGTAGCCGGCGGCGATCGGGCACTCCGCATCAAAGCGTTCAGCTCCTGCATCAGGGATATGTCAGCTCCCCCGCTCCGGGCGATCGAACCTCACGTCGGGGCTGGTCGAGCCTTCCGCAATGTTTCAGCTCCCGACTGGCCTCTCCCGAGACTGTGAGCCCTTGATGGTAAGTCCACGGTGTCGTGGTGGGAGCGATCCCAGGCAAGGGATCCCCTCCGATGTTAAGTTCACATCCCACGGTGGGGCTCATGGCAGTCCGAGGAGGCCTTCAGCTCCAGCGATGGTAGGCCACAGAGCCTGGAGAATGTGATCCGAAAATTAATCACATCTCACAGAAGGTAGGAAGAAGGGGAATGAAAGAGAACTACAGATATTGAGGGCATTTCCTAGTCATGGTCCAAGTATAAGTTGGAGGAAGTGTCCGTGAGATGGAGCCTGGCGTCTGGAAAGGTTCGGAGCTTTGAAGTATGGTTCATTGAGGCACTGTTTGAGAAGTTGAATTATGAAGCACTTATATACACAAAGATTGTTGGAAGTTTCAATTACCTGTGGAAGTGGCACTTCAAGTTAGGATAATTGCTAATCAGAGGTTAATAGATCTTTGTTAACGAAAGTTAAGAATAGATCTGCTGCAATGTCAGAAATGTGAAGTTATATCCCATACCAGCCATCTCATTAAATGATGAAATGAGTGGTTAAGTGATCCTTTGCACCTGAGTGATGATGGTTATCCCATTTGAGAGCTCCCTCATTTTCACGAATAGGAAAATCTGTCATTCAGCTAATATGCATCTGGTTTGCAAAGACACTTTATCTTGCACTTTAATGCCTGCTAGCCAGGGAACTGTCATGACTCTTTCATCAGCCATCAATCTACTGCACCGACTTTGATAACTTAAAGCTTGCATGTGGCTAGTTGGCTGCTGATTAGGGTTATCCCCTGAAGTCATGGTTTATGTATCAACATGGTTGCTCCAGGCTGGAAGAGAACAAATATAATGAGGCTGCAGGACTACAAGGAGTGTGTGGAGATATATTTAGGCATTCTGAATTCTTGCTTTAACTCCTTGGTTGAATCAAATGGAGCCATACAATGCAGCTGACAGAGTTACAGGCTGGGAAGGTTGAAGTGGGGATGTAGATGGAGTTGGGTGGGGCGTGAAGGGGAAGCATATAATGGGGATTGAGTGATAGAGATACTTCCGATCTCTATGGCAGGGAGCAAACAGACTTGGAATGGAACAGCCAGGAGCTAGAGAGTACAATTGATTGCTCAGAACTTTCAATTGATAACATGTAATAGCACAAATCGTCATTTCAAATGCACCTATCCTTTCTCTTTACCCTCCTGGGAGTATACACATTGAGCAGCTTCTTGCTTCACTGATCCATTGCATGCAACAGACAGGAGACTTTAGTAACATGCTGTGGTAGCTGCCTTCAGAAAAGCTGCTGGCTGAGTTTACGATCTTTGCTAAACCTTCCTAGGAAACCTGGAACCTGATACAGTTCCTGGACCTGGTGGTGTGGGACTTCTGTAAGTCATGCCCAATAATAGCAGTGAGAAAAGGGCTATGACGGTGGGGATCATAGATATCTTTGATAATAGAGTCTAGCTTCTGTGTCAGTGCCATGTGTAGATGGTTGTGATGGTAAGGAGACCTGTGCACATGATTGACTGGGGTGAGTTGCCCAGACTCTGTAGCCCCTTGCATTCCTGGGCAGTGGAATTGGAAAACCAGGACATGAAGAGCTCCAAGTCGTGGCGGGCATGGAACTCATTAAGGTGGAGACTGAGGGGGACAAAGGTAAGGCCTCTGCTGTGGACAGGCGGTTCGGTATCAGAAAGGGGGAGGTCAGGGGGGATGGTGAACACATGGCAGGGATGGGGGTTGGGGCAGGAGGAAGGCAGGTGAGTGGACTGAGGCCGAGGCAATGTCTGGTGGGGGGTGGTGGGTGGTCAGGGAGGAAGGGGGCATGAAGACTGTAGTGTGGGTGGGGAAGAGATGGGGTCACATGATTTGAGGGGGATGGGGAAGACACTGAGGTTACCAGGGTTTGGGGAACTAGCACTAGAACGAGCACCTGGTCTCCTAACTTCTTCTTTCTGAAGCTGGTTGTTGTTCAGGCACTACCCAAGCAGGTGTACTGTTTCTGTCTTTTACACAGACTCAGCACCACCTGTGATTCAGCCAACAGCAGTGGTGTCATTGGCAAATCTGGAGATGGTCTTGGACTTGTGTTTTCCCATGTCATACAGGCATATCATACCAAACATGACTACAAATAAACCATGTACGAGTACAGGGTGTGGGAAAGGAAAAAAATAACATAGTGACCTATAGAGTCTTGCTGCTACAGGGGAAAAGCAGATTAAAAGTAAAAGCAAGGTCCGCCAATTAATTCCTGCCGATCGAGATGCCGCATCTAAGATAATCTGATTTCTGCGTGTTCGCTAATATCCGTCTAAACTTTCCCTAGAGTATCCTATAGTATCCATTCGTACAAAGTTGTTATTCCTCCTAGGCTTTTAAAACCTCTTCCATTAGACACAAACCGTCCACTTACAAGGGGAGAGAGGTATTTAAAGTGGAAGTGGATTTATTTTGAAAGATCAGAGGATTGAGAGCTGTAGAGATCTAGAGAATGAGGAAGTGAGACCTGTGTAGACCAGTCATGATCATTTTGAATGAAGGGCAGGGCTGATGGGACAAGTGGCCTACTCCTACTATAAACACAAAATCCTGGAGCAACTAAGTGGGACGGGCAGCATCTCTGAAGTGAAGGAATGGGTGATGTTTTGGGACAAGACCATTCTTCAGATGGATGTCTCGACTTGAAATGTCACCTATTCCTTCTTTCCAGAGATGCTGCCTGTCCCGCTGAGTTACTCCTACATTCTGTGTCTATCTTCGGTTTAATCCTGCCTCTGCAGTTCTTTCCTACACATTTGGCCTACTCCTACTCCCATGTGACTACTGAAGTAAATCTTTCCCTTCTAGCCCTTGCTTCAAGTAGGATATATGTGAACTTAAGGCTTTAGATTCCTTGGCTTACATCTCCTACAGCTTAGGCGATCATTTCAAGATGTTAAAAAAACTTGGTGGAATTTTACCCTGTAGATTCATGAAGAGCTAGTTAGGGGAAAGCCAGCATCAGTTAAAATGAGTGCTTGCCATTTATAAAGCTCATAGGTGTGGTGTAGAGTTGCACATATACGGCAATAAGCTGGAGGCATGAAAACAAATTATTTTTTCAAGGTTGAGATGAATATGTGTTGGTGATAGAAGGGATCAAAGGATATAATTCAATTTATTTATCCACAAAATAAAGTTAGGGCTTGGATCAACTATAATCTAACTCATGACAGAACGAGCATCAGTGTGGTATTGGCTATTTTTGCTTCAGTTTCCCCGTCTTTGTCATACTCTCCACAGCATTGTGATGGGTGTTGAGATTTTGGTACCTGGATGTACGGCAGCATCATCTTTCACACCCTCTTGTGGTGGTTGGCATAATTACAAGCCCAACCTCAGCTGAAGAAACTAAAACATAATTCAGACAATGCCAATCTTAAACAGAAACAGAAACATTGGAACATTCAGCAGGTCCGGCAGCATCGGTGAGAAGGAGAAATCTCATCTAAGGATCCTGGACCTTAAACATTGACTGAGTCTCAAACGACGGATGCTGCCTGATCTACTGATTGTTTCAGCGTCTTCTACTTTGTCTGACACATGACTGAATATGTGCTCAAGGACCCCTTCAAAGGATCAATATGTGAGACTTCAAGTCACACAGAGTTTATTGTTACATGCACAATTACAGTGAGGTACAGATACAATGGAAACTGTGCTTGCAGCAACATCAGTGCCACCTACAGGCAGACAATACACAAAACATAAATCATATCATATATTCATATATATCTATTAAAACTCTGTGTGCGTGTGCGTGTGCGCGTGTGTGTGTGTGTGTGTGGGTGTATGTCATTTTGCCTTTGAAACGTATTTTCTCGAAAACCAGACACAAATACGCTGATATTTTTACATATTTCAGTGGCGATTTAACTTACGATTTCAGAAATCGACTCCTCCCTAAATTTGATCAATTATTTCTCCAGATTTTTAATAACGCTGTTCACAAAACTGTTTTTTAAAAATCAAGCCAGTGCGCCACTGCGGAGGTCACAATGCCCTTGCTCATGGCACCCCCCCCCCCCCCCGCACTTGATTAAAGCAGATGCTCTCAACGCGCAGGTGTGCTTTCCAGCACCCCCCCCCCCCCCCAGTCATTTTTTCACCTCCCGCTGCTGCGGACCAAAGATCCAGAGGGAGTATTGGCCGCCAGGGCCACCTTCTCATCGCATGCCCCACGCGATGATAATGGCTGCTACCGCCTGGCTCTCCTCCACTACACCCTCCCTCTGAGGCTCACTCTGAGGCCAATGGCTGCTGGGTGGCCCTAACCCTCTCCTCCATCCCTTCTTCCCCCATCCTTATTCCCCCCTCCCTTCTCACCCCTCCCTTCTCCCCCCCTTCTCCCCAACCCCCCTCTCTCCCCCTCCCCCCCTCTCCACCCACTATCCTTCCCCTTGCTCACCCCTCTTTCTCTCTCCCTCCCCCTCCCTCCCCCTCTCTCTCTCCCTCCCCCTCTCTCTCTCCCTCCCCCTCTCTCTCTCCCTTCCCCTCTCTTTCCCTCCCTCTCTCCAGCCCCCCCCCCCCCCACCGCAAACGGGCGTTGGAGGAACAGACCCTATGGGTCTGCACTTGGTCTAGTTATCTATTTAAAAAAAATTAAAAGATTTTTATTTATTATAGGTACAGTAAATTACATTAGTGTACGTCCTGTATATATTATTACAATCATTGTACCCCTTAGTTTTTAAAGCTATTAAAAAAAGCAATAGAAACAGAGAAAGTAGAGAAAGTGAGAGAGAATTGTGAATGTGAAGAAGCGTGACAAAGGGAAAGAAGAGCGAACCCTTAGTCAAATATTTAGAGAAAGGAGATTAAGAGATAGACCCTAGAAAAAAAGAGAGAGAAAGAAGGAAAAAGGAAAAGACAGCTACTTTATTATAAACATCACGCAAAAGGAATTTACCAACTCGGCAATTTTTCATCCCCTTTTACCAAGACCTGATGCCGGTACCTTTTTGAGGTACTCTTGCACCCTATCCATGTAGTAGATCTGTAAATGTAGACCACGTCTTATAAATGCGATCTGATTTTCCTGCCAGGCGGAGTCTCATATCTTCCAGATGTAGTGTTTCAAACATAGTTGAAATCCACATGTTTACTGTTGGTATGGGAGCATTTTTCCAGAATTTTAAGATTCGCTTTTTTCCAGTTATTAAGTCGTATTCAAATAGATTCTTTTGAAACACATTTAATTCAGGGCTACCTTCTGTTGTTCCAAAAATAATCCATTCTGCTTTTGGTGTCAGTTTTATTTAAAATAATGTTGTGAAGATTTCAAAAGTTTCAGTCCAAAATTTTTGAATTTTTATACAAAAGACAAATGAGTGCGCTATAGTAGCTTCTTGAGACTGGCATTTATCACAGATAGGTGAGACATTGGGAAAAAGTTTACTTATTTTCGTTTTTGAATAGTATATTCTATGTAAGATTTTAAATTGTATTAAAGTGTGTCTTGCGTTAATTGAACATTTGTGCACATTTAATAAGTGTTCTTCCCACATCTCTTTGGAAATATTGTTAGCTAATTCTTGTTTCCAGTCTCTTCTAATGCCTTCCATTGTTGGTATTTCTGCATTTAGAATAATAGTATATATATATGATATTACGTTTGCTGATTCAGCCTTTGTCTTCATTGCTTCATCCAGTAGATCTAATGGCATATTGTAATATTCCTGTGCATATTTTTTCAGATAGTCACATATTTGAAAATATTTAAAATACTGATTGTTTCCCAAATTGTACTTTAGTTGTAGTTGTTTAAATGATAATAATTTTCCTGCTTCATACAAATCTCCCAAGGTTTTAATTCCTGCTCTTTCCCATTGTATAAATGCTTTATCTATAGTTGAGGGTTTAAACGAAGGGTTTTTAACTATAGGAGATAAGAAAGATAAATTTCTTAATTTTAAGTTGTATTTTATTTGTTTCCAAGTTCTAATTGTACTATATATAAAATTGGATTTTTGTTATTGTTTGTATTGTTCAACTTCATTGGTGAGAGAAGGATCGCTCCAATATTACAAGGAGCAGTCCTCTTTCTCCATAATAATCCAATCCAGCTGCTGGGCAGAATTATCCAGCAGTTTAATCATATTTCTAATATTTACAGACCAATAGTAATACATAAAGTTAGGGAGTGCTAATCCCCCTACTACTTTGGGTTTATTCAAGTGCATTCTTTGTATTCTATGGGACTTATAATCCCATATAAAATTTATAATGTCTGAATTCAATTAAAAAAAAAAACTTTTTGGTAGGTATCTTGGAATTGATTGGAACAGGTATAAAATTTGTGGTAAAAAAAATCATTTTTATAGCATTTATTCGGCCTATTAAAGACATCGGAAGTGTTTTCCAGAATTTAATTAAATTATATAATTTCTTAAGTAAAGGATTATAATTTGCATTAAAAATATCTTGATATCTTCTAATGATTTCAATACCCAAGTATTAAAATGTTTCCATAGCTATTTTAAAAGGAAACTGTAAGAGGTGTGTTGAATCTTTCGGTTTTAATGACATGATTTTGCTTTTGTTCCAATTTATTCTGTATCCTGAAAATGATCCAAAATCCTCAATTCAATTTAATATATTTGGTATAGTGGTATGAGGTTTTGTGATGTACAGTAGTACATCATCAGCGTATAATGATGTTTTATTATTTGAATATTTTGTATTGTAGCCATGGATATTCGGATGAGTTCTAATTCTTTCTACTAGGTGTTCAATTATAACAGAAAATAACAACAGTGACAGTGAACATCCTTGTCTATTACCCCTTGACAATTGAAATTTCGTAGATAAATTGTTATTAGTTAATATTCTGGCCGTTGGCTTATTATATAGTAATTTAATCCATAGACTGAAATTCTCTCCCAGTTGGAATTTTTGCAATACTTTAACCATGTAATCCCATTTCTCCTGATCAAATGCTTTCTCTGCATCTAACAAAATAATTGATAATTCTTGATCTTCAATTTGGTGCGAATGCATTATGTTGAGCAGATGTCTCAAATTATTAAATGATTGTCCCTTAGGGATAAACCCCATTTTATCTGGATGTATTAATTTACTAGCATACTTACTTAATCTTCTATACATTTTCTGTAGGCGTGATGTAAATATGTCGTAAAAACTTTAATTGAATTCATTACTAAATCCATCAGGACCTGGTGTTTTTCCATTCTTTAATGAGATTATTGTTGCTTCCATTTCTTTATTTGAGATTTGTGCTCCCATTTCCTCTTGTTCCTGCAACTAATTTTGGAAGATTATAATTATCCGAGAACTCTGTGACTTTATTGGTGTCCATTGTCATTTTAGATGTGTACAAATTCTCATGAAATTGTGCAAATCTTTTATTAATATAATTCGGTAAAGTTAATACTTCCCCTCTATCTGATTTGATCTTTGAGATCGTGTGTTCTTTTTCTCGTTTTTTAATCTGACGTGCCAAAAGTTTATGAGGCTTATCCCCAAATTCAAAATGTTCCTGTCTTGTAATTTGGAATAATCTTATAACTTTAGCTGATAATAATTTATTTAATTTAAATTTCAGTATTAATATTTTATTGTGTTTATCCGTAGTTGTTTTTCATACCAAGTCATTCTTGGTTTTTTTATTTTGAAAAGATTGGTATGAAATGATAACACCTCTAATAAATGCTTTGAAAGATTCCCATAATAATATGTCTGGAGTGTCATTTATTTCAAAAAAGAGATCCATTTGCCATTTTTAATATATACTCCCTTGCGGGTCTTTTAAAATTTGAGGGTTATACCTACAAAATGATTTATTCATAGACATTCCTTCCAGTTTTAAAAAGAAAGTTGGTGGGGAGTGATCTGAAATCGTGTTGGTATGGAATTTTGGATTCAAAGTATACAGAATTAATTTTGTATCCACCAGGAAATAATCTATATGTGAATATGTTTTGTGTACCATTGAATAAAACGAGTATTCCCTGCCGGTTGGATTTGCGATCCCCCAAACATCTTTTATATTTGTATTTTTTATGTATGTTTAAAAGTTCGCTAGTTTTAGATTTAGTATTACCTCTCTGTTTTTGCCTAGATGTATCTAAGTACAGATCTAAAACACAATTAAAGTCTCCTCCGATTATGACATTTTGGTAATTATTTTCTGCGATTGTATTCAAGATTTTATTGAAAAAATGCGGATTGTCAAAGTTGGCCGCATATATATTTACCAAGGTGATTGGGGTAGCGTGGTTCTCACCAGTAACTATCAAATATCTCCTATCCTTATCTTGTTAAGATAGTTTTTGGTTTAAATGGTATGCCTTTACGAATAATAATTGACGTGCCTCTAGATTTCGACGTGTATGACGAGAGAAAGGTTTGGCCTATCCAATTCGCCCTCAATCTAGGTTGATCTTGGAATTTAAGATGCGTTTCTTGTAAGAAAATAATATCTGTGTTGTATGCTTTCAGCTGAGCTAATATCTTACCCCTTTTAATGCGTTCGTTAACACCCCTAATGTTCCAGCTGCAGAATGAGATTCCTCCCAGTTTCTTTTGTTTATCGTCTTGCATTCTGAATGGATTTAGTACCTGTGTATCTTATGGTGCATCCATACATCGGGTCTTTAGATATTGGGGGGGCATTTGCCCTACAAAGTTCAATTAGTAGATTCCTTTTGCGATTGTCCTTAAATAAAAAACACACACATGTGACTGGTTGTGATAATTTAAAAAAAACGTATAAAAGTGAAAGTACAGAGTTTGAACTTGTCGGCACTGTAACAAGTGACCCACCTGTTGGTGGGAGAAAACATTGTATCGACTTCCGTTGTCGATATTAAACAATTAGCTCCGCTCCCTTAATTACTCATAACATAATAGAACGGGACCGGTTCAAAATAAAATATATAGTACCCATTTACAATATATGTATCCATTTCATTATATATTCCCAAATATAAGTAACAGTTTTATCTACTGAGTAAAGTTTAAACGTATGATTTTACCTCGGTAATAATCAACTGTTGGTTGAAGGGGTTAACCTGAAACAGACTCCTGGATCTGAGCCAGGTGCCCGCTTCTCGACCTCTCACCCCAATTATAGATATAATTGAAACTTGTTAAATTATAAATGTTCGATTTTAAATTATCCCTTTTCTACAATTCTGATTAACGTTCAATACTATTTCTATGTTAATATTCTATGTTATTATTGTTAAAAATGTTAGATTTATACCATTTAGGTTATTCACTTAATCTCTTAAACAACAGTAATTGCTCTGTCCGCATTCTGCTCTTGAATTCTTAATTTCGGTGTTTATCTTTTTTTCGCTTCGCTTGGAACACAGTATGTCCTTGAATTACCATTCCACCGATAAGAAGTCTACACAGAGCACAGGGAGAATTTCTCCTTCTTGCAAGCGCTCAGCCATTGACGGTGAAATAATAAAAAGAAAGATTTGTCCATACCGTCCGTCCCTTCCAACTACTTGTTCTTTTCCACGATGGTTAGAGCAAATTTGTATGCAATCTCCGGATTAGTGAACAATTGTTGCTGTCCCTTTTAAGAAATTCGCATCTTAGCTGGGAAGTAAACACCATATCTGACATTGTTAATTCCTTGGAGAGCCTGCTTTGTCTTTGAGAACTGATTTCACTTTTGCACAATTTCATAAGGATAATTCCTGAATAGTTTGATAGATGCATCACTGAACTTCAATGGCACTCCATATTTGATGTTACTTATAACCTCTTCCAAGGCAGAAATGTCCCGAAATTTCACAATAATCTGTCGTGTATATTCTGAATTTGTTTGATATCTTTGTTTAAATCTTGGAATCTTTTGGCATGTTGAGCGAGCTTCCAAATCCAGGCATTTGATCGAAACTTTTGCCAGCTGAGTCACAATCTGTTTTGTAGTGAGGTTTGGATATGTCCTCATTTTCTTCATCTCCTCAGCCATTCGTGCCATCTCTACCTCCATCTCTCGTTTTGTTAACACATATGTAGAGACAGTCTCCTGCACTGCATCAAACTTCTTTGTGATGTCTTCTTCCCCCTTATCCATTCTCTCCACTAGTTCATCTCTCACATCATCAATTCATTTATTTATGGTGCCAATTGAAACCTGCACCAACTCAATAACTTTCTGATTGCCAGCATTCATATTCACCATCAGCTTTTCCACCATCTCTCTCATCATCTTTTCCATCTTCTTTCCATCCACCTTTTCATTTTTCAGTTCTCTTACCGATTGCTTTAAATCCTCAATTTCTTTGCCCTTAGCCATATCTGCCTTAGCTCTTGTAGGCATTTCGAAGCACACTTCTTCTTCAGGAGCCACTTCAAAAATAAGTTCTTCAGGCTTCGTCTGGCTTCTCCAGAGATGTTTCGTGACTATTCTTTGAGGACTCTGACCAGTGGATGGATTTTGCATTTAAAGTGCTATTAACCTCCGTTAAATTCACAGCGTTTACTGATGACGTCAGCAGCGTGACGTCCAGAGGCTCCAGTAAGTTTTTAAAATCAGTCCCGACCAGTAGACCCGATTTTAACGCGATAAATCGCAAATGTTCGGGAGCGGAGCTATGTGCAGTGTCTGTTGCTAGAACATGGCGCCACCGGAAGTTAGTTTTCTATAAATTAATCATAAATTTGACTAGAGAGTGAACAGAAAAAGAAGATGCAAAAAAGAAGATATTTGTGCAAACCGCAATGACAAACCAAGTCCATGCTGGTGTAAGGAGTCCATAGTGTTCCATTACTTAAGTAGAATTAGGGTTGTGTATGTCGGCTCATGAACCTGAAGGTCATAAGATGTGTTGGCTAATGCCAGTAGTTCCAAATACTCATTCATATTTCACCATCTAAATGGCCCTGACTCTGCAAAGTTCTCCATATTCACTGGAAGCAGAAGTAAACTAACATCAGTGTTCTCTCCCACATGACATCTCCTGTATTGAGATCCTAGTTCTTCTCAATTGGCTGCAGCATACATGCATCAAGATTCTTAAACATTCTATTGTGCATTCTGCCATAGGAATACTATACCAGGTGAATAGAAGAAAAGGTTCAAGGGAGTTTTCAAAGACTCCTCAAAAATCTCCACAAAATTTTCTAAACCCTGACCTTTGGTTTTGACAACAGATACCATGATATCCTGAATGCATTACTCTTTCTAAACCAGTCTCTTAATAGACCGATGACTGCTCGAAGTAGAGAAGTACCATTCATGATGGTATTGAAACACTTGAGGCTATGCATCAGGAGCCCATCATAAGCAGTGGAAGGAGGGCACCTCATAAACTACCAACCACCCACACCCTCGCCAATGACCTGTCCCATCTGTGGAAGTTCTTCAGGCTGCGGTTCCAACGTTCACCTCATCAGCCACCATCATCAACAGCTCACTAACATGGAGTGGCATGAACTTATCTTTGAATTTAAGAGACAGGTTTAGAAAGAGCAATAAGCACGGGACAACAGAGGCACATGCTGTCAAACGCCAAAGCTCAGGTTTCAGAAACAGACTGAGTCTCTTTCAATCCATCAACTGAGATCCAACTGAGTGGATAGGTATATGGACGGGAAGGGGATTGAGGGGTATGGTCTGAGTGCAGGTAGATGGGACTAGGGGAAAATAAATGGTCGGCACGGACTGGAAGGGCCGAGAAGGCCTGTTTCCATGCTGTAATTGTTATATGGTTATCAGCTTTCTATTAATTATTTCCATTTAGTGTGGCATATTGCATTATCCACGAGTAATGCATTCAGGATATCACGGCACCTGGTTTTAATAAGAACTAGACTAAGTGGGACCCGTCAGGTCCCATGTTCACACGGGAGGGCTGGTCCCCCAACACAATATTCCACCTCTCCAACAATTCCAATATTGGTGGCCAGTGGGGCGGGGGGGGGGGGGGTGGAACACTAGTGTGGGTATTGTGCGCTGAAGGGACTGGTTTCCAGAGGGCTAGTATGGACATTTGGGGCAAATGGATTCTTGGGGTGACAGCTCAGTCACTCAAGGCTGATGTGCTGGCAGCTCACTCATGGTTACTGAAAGTTGGCTTACAGGTACAGCAGGCAGTGAAGAAAGCTAATGGAATGTTGGCCTTAATAACAAGAAGATTTCAGTATAGGAGTAAAGAGGTTCTTCTGCAGTTGTATAGGGCTCTGGTGAAACCACATCTGAGGTATTGTATACAGTTTTAGTCTCCTTATTTGAGGAAGGACATCCTTGTGATTGAGGCCGTGTAGCATAGGTTCACGAGATTGATCCCTGGGATGGCGGAACTGTCATATGAGGAAAGATTGAAAAGACTAGGCTTGTGTTCACTGGAGTTTAGAAGGATGAGGGGATATCTTATAGAAACATATAAAATTATAAATGGACTGGACAAGCTAGATGCAGGAAAAATGTTCCTAACGTTGGGTAAGTCCAGAACCAGGGGCCACAGCCTTAGAATAACCATATAACAATTACAGCACAGAAACAGGCCCTCTTGGCCCTTCCAGTTCGTGCCGACCATTTATTTTCCCCTAGTCCCATCTAATAGCACTCAGACCATACCCCTCCATTCCCTTCCCGTCCATATACCTATCCACTTTACTTTTAAATGTTAAAATCGATCCTGCCTCCACCACTTCTGCTGGAAGATCATTCCACACAGCCACCACTCTCTGAGTAAAGAAGTTCCCCCTCATGTTACCCCTAAACTTCTGTCCCTTAATTCTCATGTCATGCCCTCTTGTTTGAATCTTCCTTACCCTCAATGGGAAAAGCTTATCCACGTCAACTCTGTTTATCCCTTTCATCATTTTAAAGACCTCATTTTAAATTACCCCCTTAACCTTCTGCGCTCCAAAGAATAAACCATATAACCATATAACAATTACAGCACGGAAACAGGCCATCTCGGCCCTTCAAGTCCGTGCCGAACAACTTTTTTCCCTATATAAAGACCTAACTTGTTCAACCTTTCTCTGTAACTTAGTTGCTGGAACCCAGGCAACATTTTAGTACATCTCCTCTGTACTCTCTCTATTTTGTTGACATCCTTCCTATAATTAGGTGACCAAAATTGTACACCATACTCCAGAATTGGTATCACCAATGCCTTGTACAATTTTAACAGTACTTCCCTACTCCTATATTCAATGATCTGATTTATAAAGGTCAGCACACCAAAAGTTTTCTTTACCACCCTATCCACATGCGATTCCACCTTCAGGGAACCATGCACAGTTATTCCTAGATCCCTCTGTTCCACAGCATTCCTCAATTCCCTACCATTTACTATGTACGTCCTATTTTGATTTGTTCTGCCAAGATGTAGCACCTCACACTTATCAGCATTAAACTCCATCTGCCATCTTTCAGCCCACTCTTACAAATGGCCCAAATCTCTCTGTAGACTTTGAAAATCTACTTCATTATCCACAGCACCACCTATCTTAGTATCATCTGCATACTTACTTATCCAATTTTCCACCCCATCATCCAGATCATTGATGTACATGACAAACAACAGTGGACCCAACACAGATCCCTGAGGCACCCCACTGGTCACCGGCTTCCAACCTGACAAACAGCCATCCACCATTACTCTCTGGCATCTCCCATTCAGCCACTGTTGAATCCATCTTGCTACTCCGCCATTAACACCCAAAGATTGAACCTTCTTAACCAACCTTCCATGGGGAACCTTGTCAAAGGCCTTACTGAAATCCATATAGACAACATCCACTGCTTTACCCTCATCAATTTCCCTAGTAACCTCTTCAAAACATTCAAGAATGTTTGTCAAACATGACCTTCCAGGCACAAATCCATGTTGACTGTTCATGATCAGACCCTGTTTATCCAGATGCTTATATATATTATCTCTAAGTATCCTTTCCATTAATTTGCCCACCACTGACGTCAAACTAACAGGTCTATAATTGCTCCACCTCTGGTCCCTCCAATTCTATCACACTTGAAGCAACAAAATCCTGGAATATTTAGTTTCTAATCACAACCCTCCCACAACCATGTTTCACTGATTGCCACAGCATCATATTTCCAGGTGTCAATCCAGGCTCTAAGTTCATCCACCTTTCTTACAATGCTCCTAGCATTAGAATATACACATTTTAGAAACCCACCATCCCCTACTCTCTGTTTATTATCTTTTTCCTCTTTCTCACCTACATTCTGGGTCTGAGTGTTTCCCTTCTCTGCCTCTTACCCTACACCCTATCCCCTAGCCCCTTCTACCCGAGTCCTTCCTCCCAGCCTTTCTAGTTTAAAGTCTCCTTTGCAAATCTCCCCACCAGGAGGTCATAAATGGGAGGTCATTTAAGACTGAGGTGAGAAAAACGTTTTCACCCAGAGAGTTGTGAATTTATGGAATTCCCTGCCACAGAAGGCAGTGGTGGCCAAGTCACTGGATGGATTTAAGAGAGAGTTAGATAGAGCTCCAGGGGCTAGTGGAGTCAAGGGATATGGGGAGAAGGCAGGCATGGGTTATTGATAGGGAACGATCAGCCATGATCACAATGCATGGCGGTGCTGGCTTGAAAGGCTGAATGGCCTCCTCCTGCACCTATTTTCTATGTTTATGTTTCTATGACATAAAACCACCCAAAACACCACATAAACACCACACTCACAGTTCAGTAGACATTCAGTGTGTTCAGTTGTTTCACAGCTCAGACAGTCGTGACCTCTCCCTCCCCCATCTTGCAGAGACTGAGCCACACCCACACTTCCAGGTTGTATAATCCCCCCCTCCCACTGGACGGGGCATGGTCTTCATGGCGTGATTGACAGGAGAGAGATTCTCAACATTTTTTAAAACACTAATAACACTTTTATTTTTCATTGATGGGAAGAATCCTCTGCACCTGATGAGCGGAGGGGGACTGAGTAAGATGGCCAAAAATCACAGCTGTAAGGGGTTGCATTTTATCTAAAATCAATATACAGTGCAAACAGGAAGTTGTCGAGTTACCATCATCAACAACCATTTTCAGTGCAGCATTTCAAAGCAGTTACCACCACCAACGCCCATTTGCAGTGCAGTGTTTCAAAGCAGTTACCAGCACCAACAACCATTTGCAGTGCAGCGTTTCAAAGCAGTTACTACCACCAACAACCATTTGCAGTGCAGAGTTTCAAAGCAGTTATCAGCACCAACAACCATTTGCAGTGCAGCATTTCAAAGCAGTTACCACCACCAAGAACCATTTGCAGTGCAGCATTTTAAAGCAGTTACCACCATCAACAACCATTTGCAGTGCAGCATTTCAAAGCAGTTACCACATTTTCATTTTCAAACCACATTAAGGGCACTCACAGTTGAGTTGACATGCATTCAGTGTTATTCACAGCTCAGAGAGACATGGCCCTCTTGCTTCCTCCATCTTGCAGAGACTGAGGCGCAACACTTCTGGGTTTTATAGTCCCTCCCCCCTCCCACCAGCAGGGGCAGCAGAGAGAATGTCAATGTTTTTTAAACATTAATAACTCTTTTATTTTTCATTGCTGGGAAAACTCCTCTTGTACTGCGCAGCGGAGGGGGACTCTGAGTAAGATGGCCATAAGTGGCAGCTTTTTTCAAAAATCATGAAAAAGAAAAACAGGAAGTGGTCAAGATATTACTTTTAGTAATATAGATAAGTATATTTAGTACGTTTTAGTACATCTTTCCTGACTGGTTAGCACAGAACAAAAGATTTTCACTGTACCCCGGAACACTAAAACTGAAAATGTATAATCAGCTGTTTGAAAAAGCAAATTACTTAATTTTTAATGTTATTCTGACAACTTTGGCAGCCATGGGATTAGTTTGGTGCTTATCAAGTCTTTGTCGGTGTGATCTCATCAGTACATCCATTGATGCTGAATAGACCATGGAATCTGGGATTACACAAAAAGCTGGAGAAACTCAGCGGGTGCAGCAGCATCTAAGGAGCGAAGGAGATAGGCAACGTTTCGGGTCGAGACCCTTCTTCAGACTCATGGAATCTGGGAGTTGTTGTGGCACGAGGAATCCTCTGATGGACACAAAATGCTGGAGTAATTCAGCGGGACAGGCAGTGTCTCTGGAGAAAAGGAATGGGTGATGTTCCGGGTCGAGACTAAAGAATGGGTGACGTCTCGACCCGAAACGTCACCGATTCCTTGTCTCCAGAGATGCTGCCTGTCCTGCTGAGTTCCCCAGCATTTTGGATCTATCTTCAGTTTAAACCAGCATCTGCAGTTCCTTTGCACACGTCCTATGGAGATTAACAGGGTAGATGCAGAGCTGATGTTTCCACAGACCCACAGGAGTGTCCAGGCCCAATGATTATGGTCCCAAAATAAGGATACAGAGATACATAGATACATTGACAATGGGTGCAGTAGCAGGCCATTTGGCCCTTCGAGCCAGCACCGCCATTCAATGTGATCATGGCTGATCATCCACAATCAGTACCCTATTCCTGCCTTCCTGCTGTTCCTGCCTTCTCCCCATATCCCTTGATTCCACAAGCCCTTGGAGCTCCATCTAACTCTCTTTTGAGAGAGAGAGAGGAGGAAAGAGAGGATAGAGAGACGGGGGGGCAAGAGAAAGAGAGAGTAGGAGAGAGGGGGAGAGAGAGGGGGAAGAGTAGGGGGGGAAGAGGTGGGGTGAAGGTATCAAATATTAGTTTAGTTTGATTGTAAATGTATTCTTATAAAGTGGAGGGGAGAGAAAGGGAAGGGAAAGAGAGCGGGGAGAGAGAGTGGAGAGAGAATGGGGAAGAGTGGGGGGAGAGAGAGAGGGGAGGAAGGAAAGAGAGGAGTGAGAAAGAGGGGGTAGAGAGAGAGGGGGGAAGAGAGAGGGTGACAGTGAGGGGGAGAGAGATTGGGGAGAGAGAGAGGTGAGGGGGAGAGAGGGGGGAGAGGGTAGAGTGAGAGAGGGGGGAGAGTAAGAGAGAGAGAGAGAGAGAGAGAGAGTGGGAGAGTGGGGGAGGGAGAGAGAGAGAGAGGGGATAGAGAGAGAGGGTGTGAGAGATACATAGGCAATGGGTGCACGTTTAGGCCATTCGGCCTTTCAAGCCAGCACAGCTATTCAATGTATTCATTGCTGATCATCCACAATCAGTACCGTGTTCCTGCCATCCTGCCATTCCTGCCTTCTCCCCATTACCATTTTGGACTGAGAGAAGAGGTTTCTTCACATAGAAGGTGGTAGGTGTTTATAATTCTCTAAGTAAGAGGGCCATGGAGGCTCAGTTTCTGCAGTATTCAAATGACTGGACTGAGGAATGAGAGGAATGACGGTTCATGGTGAGTGCGGGAAAGCGATGCTGAGGTAAAAGATCAGCCATGGAATAACAGTTATAAAATAGCTTGTGTTATTAAGCAAAGTGCGTTCAATTGTCATATGCCCCAAAAATGGGACAATTAAATCTTTACTTGCTACGCCTTTACAGACTTATTAACATCACAACAAGTTTACAAGTTTACATTTATTGTCACATGCACCAATTGGTACTGTGAAATTTGGGTTACCATACAGCCACATGAGAAAAGAAGATCACAACACGCAATAGAATTGAACATAAACATCCCCACACAGCGCAATCACCGTTTCCCACTGTGAGGGAAGGCACCAAAGTTCCCTCATCTTCCTTCCTCTTTATTGTTGACCCATGGTCATGACCTCCTGAGCCCTCCGCAGTCGCCGCTTTGGGCGGCCCGATGTTCAGGCCCTCTCGCCGGGATGATCGGAACTCCGACGTCGGAATGGAAGAACATTCTCAGCGGCTTGGAGATCCGAATCGGCCACTTCGTACCGGAGACCGCGGCTCCCGAAGTACACGGCCGAGCTGGGCGGAGACTAACCACTGGCGGCCCTCGGCAAACGGATCACCAGGACTGAGCGATGTTGAAGTCAGCACCGCACGTGGCTGGAAGCTCCACAAACCGCAGCTCGACGATGTGGAAGCAGCAGGCCCAACTCTCGCTTCAACAAGCGATCCCTGGAGAGGCATCGCCCTCTCCGCGATGGCAAATCAGTGCTGCGCCGCCACTGAAGCTCTGGCCAGTCACCGGCAGGAAGAGCCGCGCTAATCCAGATGGTAGGCCGTGAGGTGGGGGGGGGGGGGGGAAAGACATGACTCAGAGAATAGTTGCATCCTTGCCAGGAAGTGACTGAGAAACGGTTTCTTCCTTACCCTCCCCCATCTCCCCCACATAAAAAGACTAAGATATCTCCAAACCATACTTTTTAAACAGACTAAAAATGACAAAAAGATGAAAAAAGATGACTGTCGGCAAAGGCTGCCATCATACAGCGCCCCTGGTGTACAAACAGATATACAATAATTTGTTGTATATCAGTTAGGTTCGATAACTGGATCATAACAGTGCCAGCAGTGCACGTAAGTAGTGAAACTTTTGGAAAGTTAATGGCTGAGTAGGGTTATGGTTAGGATTTGAGTCAGAGAGTCATAGTGTCATACAGCATGGAACCAGGCCCTTCGGCACAACTTACCCATGCTGACAAGTTGCCCCATCTACATTAGTTCCACCTGCCTCCTTTGGCCCATATACTTCCTACCTTTCGTTTCCTACTTAAACCTTAACTACCTCCTTTGGTATTTTGTTCCATATACACACCACCATGCGTGTGAAAAGTTGCCCCTCAGGTTCCTGTAAAATATTTCTCCTCTCACTTTAATCCTACGCAGTGTAGTTCAGTGTAGACGCACATAGTGAGGGGGGGGGGGGGGGGAATCAAGAACCCTGTTCTTAAACCTTAGACCTTAGACCTTAGATTTTATAGCAATCTGAGGGCTAATACCTTCATGCAAAGTATGGTGAGTGTATAAAATGAGCTGCCAGTGGAGGTAGTTGAGGCAGGAACTATTGCAACATTTCAGAAGCAATTGGATAGGTACATGGATAGGACAGGTTGAGAGGGATATGGGCAAAGGCAGGCAAGTGGGACTAGTGTCGATGGGACATGTTGGTCAGTGTAGGCAAATTGGGCCAAAGGGCCAGTTTCCACACTGTATGATTCTATAACTCTATAACCATATAACCATATAACAATTACAGCACAGAAACAGGCCTTCTCGGCCCTTCTCATCCGTGTCGAACATTTATTCTCCCCTAGCACCATCTACCTTGAGAATAGGAGTAGGGAGGTTCTACTGCAGTTGTACAGGGTCTTGGTGAGACCACACCTGGAATATTACGTACAGTTTTGGTCTCCAAATCGGAGGAAATACATTCTTGCGATAGAAGGAGTACAGAGAAGGTTCACCAGCCTGATTCCTGGGATGTCAGGACTTCCATATGAAGAAAGACCGGATAGACTCGGCTTGTACTCGCTAGAATTTAGAAGATTGAGGGGGGATCTTATAGAAACTTACAAAATCCTTAAGGGTTTTACAGGCTAGATGCAGGAAGATTGTTCCCGATGATGGGGAAGTCCAGGACAAGGGGTCACAGTTTAAGGATAAGGGGGAAATCTTTTAGGACCAAGATGAGAAAAACATTTTTCACACAGAGTGGTGAATCACTGGAATTCTCTGCAAGGCAAGGCAACTTTATTTGTGTAATATTTTTTTATTTGAAGTAAACCGTTTAAAATGTAAAGCTTACTTTATAAACTAACACCTTAATTCAATATTACTACAAATAACATATCAATACTTAATATCTTCTATTTTTTGGAAATAAAGAAAAGGATATATAAAAGAGAAAAGAAAAAAGAGTAAATAAAAAGGAATAAAAAATTCTTCCCACATACTTCAATCGTAAATAAAAAGAAAATAAAAAGGGAAAATTTGAAAAACAAAAATATTACATATATATAAACAAAAACTAAAATCATTATACGAAATACTATTTCATTCAGAAATATCTCTAATAAATGCACAATAATATCAAATATGAGTAAGTTATTCGCATCGGATCCGTAGGGTGTCCGTCGAGCCGTGATTCCAAGAATAGCTACTTCTCTAAATACTGTATATATGGAGACCATATCGATTCAAAAGAATTATACCTGTCCAAAAGGACAAATCTAATTCTTTCCAAATTCAACGTCTCCAACATCTCTGCTTTCCACATTTTAATTGTTGGGGATAATGTTCCCTTCCAAAATTTAAGTATCATTTTTTTCCCTATTATTAAACAGTAATCAAAAAAATTTCTTTGATTAACCGTGAGTACCAAATTTGGCTCCGGGATTCCGAATATTATTAATTTTGGGTCTGGGTCGAGTTCAACCTTAAGAACTTCCGAAATAACTTTAAAAATTTCAATCCAATAATAATTCAACCGTGGACACGTTACCAAACTATGTATTACATTTGCTTCAAGATTCTTACATTTATCACAAATACAGGAGAGACTAGGAAAAATACTTTTTAATTTGGTTTTCGAGTAGTGTAATCTATATATAACTTTAAATTGTATCAGTGTATGTCTGGCATTCAAAGAACACCAATGTATTCTTTGTAAGCATTCTTCCCAAGTTTCTTTTGTTATAGGTAATCCAATTTCATTTTCCCATGCTTGACGATATGTTTCAGTTGTTGGGTTCTCTTTATCTAAAATAATATTGTATATATAAGCTATAAGCTTATCCGTATTTGGATGTAAATTAAACAGCTCATCTAATAAGCCTGGTTCTTTTTTTTTATAGTCTTGTGTGTTACATTTAATAAAATCTCTAATTTGTAAATACCTAAAATGGTGTTGTGAAGGTAATCCAAAAATATCTTGTAACTCTTCAAATAATAAAAATTTTCCATTTCTATAAAGGTGTCCTATCCTTTTAATTCCTGAATCCTCCCACAGTCTAAACCCCGCATCTAAGATTGAGGGTTTAAACAGTGGGTTATTCCTAATTGGTAACCTAAAAGAAAGATTATCCAGATATAGGGTCTTAACTATCTGTTTCCAAATACGCCTATTATTATGAATTATAGGGTTGTCCCTATAAGTCTTTTTTTGTACTTCCTTTGGTGCGAAAATAATCGACTCTATATTGAAAGGTAAACAGTCTTCCTTTTCCATTTTTAACCACATTGGTTCAACATCCATATTTACCCACCAAAAATTCATATTCTTAATCTGGACTGCCCAAAAGTAATATAGAAAATTTGGAAGTGCCAGCCCTCCATTTATCTTAGACTTACATAAGTGTTTTTTACTTATTCTATGACTTTTGTAATCCCAGACAAAATTATTAACTATAGTATCAATTAAAAAAAAAAAACTTTTTGGGAGAAAAAAAGGAATTGCCTGAAATAAATATAACAATTGTGGTAAAAAAATCATCTTTATAGCATTAATCCTACCGATCATAGATATAGGGAGTGTTTTCCAATATGAAATGTTTTTTTTAAGTTTCTCTAATAATTGATAATAATTAGCTTTAATTAATAATTTATAGGATTTAGACACATTGATTCCTAAATATTTAAATTTATCTATAACTATTTTTAGTGGGTATTTTTGTAGTATATTTACATTTATACCAGTTATAGGCATAATATCACTCTTATTCCAATTAATCCTATATCCTGAAAATACGCTAAATTCATTTATAACATTGAATAACTTGGGAATACTACATTCCGGCTTAGTAATATAAATCAGAATATCATCTGCATATAAAGATATCTTATTATTTGTTGTGTCAGTATTATACCCATATATTTCGGGTTCTGATCTGATTCTTTCGGCCAGAGGTTCTATCACCAAAGCAAATAATAAAGGGGATAACGGACATCCCTGTCTGCATCCCCTAAAAAGTCTAAATTTAGGTGATAGTATTTGATTAGTTAAAATTCTTGCTGTAGGGTTAGAATATAATATTCTTACCCATTTACAAAATCCATCCCCCAGTTGATACTTTTCCATTATATTAAATAAATATGACCATTCCACCTGGTCGAATGCTTTTTCAGCATCCAACGATATAACTGCTAATTCAATATCTCTCCTTCTTCTCGAGTATATAATGTTAAACAAGCGTCTAAGATTATGTGATGAATAACGTTTTGGAATAAAACCTGTTTGATCATAATGTATTATTTTGGAAATCACTAAACTTAGCCTCCGAGACAGTACTTTAGTTAATATTTTTTGATCAGTATTTAAAAGGGCAATCGCTCGATATGATCCAGGATCTTCCAGATCCTTATCTAATTTAGGAATTAATGTAATTGTAGATTCATTTAAAGACTCTGGTAACTTTCCTAACTCATAGGTGTGTCTATACACTGTTTGTAATCTTGATGAAAGTAGATCATGAAATTTTTTATAAAATTCTGCACTCAGGCCATCGGGGCCCGCTGTTTTACCATTTTTTAACGATCCAATTGATTCTTCGATATCTATTACCGATATTTCAGCATTTAATAATTGCCTACTCTCAAAATCTAGCTTATTAAAATGACATTTTTCTAGAAATGTTTCCATTTCATCTGTTTGCCCTGTTAATTTAGATGAATAAAGATTTTGATAATATTGTAAAAATGTGTCATTAATGTCTTTTGGTATAGTCAACGTATTTCCCTGTACCGATCTAATACTATGTATAGTTTTTTCATCGTCTAATCTTCTGAGTTGTCGTGCTAATAATTTTTGAGGTTTATCACCAAATTCAAAATGAACTTGTTTAGTTTGTTGATATAGTTTTATCACTTGATCAGAGTAAATTTTATTTAATCTATATTTTAATATAGCAATTTTATTACACAACTCTTTAGAAGGATGTATTATATTTTCACTATCTAATTGTTTTATCTCTTTTTCTAACTTTTGCTCCATTTTTCGATTTACTTTGTTAAAATGAGCTTGTGCTGATATTATTGCACCGCGCATAAATGCTTTAAATGTATCCCATAATAATAATGGGGAAGTCTCAGGTTTATCGTTAGTTTCAAAAAATAATTTAATCTGTTTCTCCACATAGTTACAGCAGTCTTTATCCTTTAATATCTGTGTGTTGAATCTCCAAATATTAGTTTTATTAACTATATCTTTTAATTTTATCTTAAATGTTAATGGAGCATGATCTGAGATAATAATATTATGATACTTTGCATCATACGTAAAGGGGAGTAATTTTGAGTCGACTAAGAAATAATCTATCCTCGAGTAGGTTCCGAATACCGGCGAGAAAAATGAATATTCCCGTCCGGTTGGATTATCCAATCTCCAAATATCTTTAACATTCGATGTCTTAATAAAAGAATTTATAAGCTTACTTGATTTAGAAAGAGCCTTACTTTTTGTAGAAGATCTGTCCAAATAATTATCTAAAGTACAGTTTAAATCACCTCCAATTATTAAATTATATTGGGTGGATATAGGAATACTATTAAATATTTTCTTAAAAAATAGTGGATTATCAAAATTAGGTGCATATATATTCATAAGAATTACTTTTTTTAAATGTAGTTCCCCTGTAATTATTAAATATCTACCCTCCTTATCCTCTATTATCGAATTAAGTTTAAAAGGTATACCTTTACGAATAATTATTGCAACCCCTCTAGATTTGTGTATAAACGAAGAATGATATACTTTTGAAATCCATTTAGCTGTTAATCTATATTGAGCATCTTTTTTAAGATGTGTTTCTTGAAGAAACGTAACTCCAGATTTCAATCTATTCAGCTGAGCTAATACCTTTCCCCTTTTAATTGGTTCATTGATTCCTTTAACATTCCAACTACAGAAGGTGATTCCATCACCCCCATTCCTTACATTCATATCTTGCATTTTATTGTTAGAGTGGCTTTTTTTGGAGTAGCCTTCTTGGCTCCTCCAGCCCGACATTACACCCCAACTTCAATCCGATGCGAATTTCCAATTCCATTAAACCATATCCATTTAATCTGATTATATAAAATAGATAGAAGTCATGATTATATAATATATAATATAAAATCAAATATGTGTTATACAAAAAATAATAACGAGTGTAAATATAAAAAAAGTAAAGGGTGATAAAAAGGTGATCAGAAAAAAAAGAGACTACACTTTTATAGTGTGTAGTGTGCACAGGTGAAAGCCACACTAACATGGCTACTAATCTAGCGACTTCCGTTTTCTAAAAAAAAAGATGTTAAATATTCCAGCTCTTATTTGGAATACTGTATATATTGGGGTGGGGGTGCTAACTTTATTTTCTTAATAACTTTTTCTATTATTCATATTAATAGTTTTTAGTTGTTAATTTCAACTATAATTAGTATCATAATTAGTAATACTATATAAGTGGAGTAAGGGAAATCAAACTAATTAGTGATTAGCAATTAATAATTACAAATTAGTATTTATTAATTAATTAGTAAGCAATATAATACTACAATTCAATGTCCGTTATTTCGCCTTTTTCTCAGTGAGTGGTTCATAACCGCAGGTCCATAAAGTTCATTCATCAATTACTCCTGTCGGGTCTGCTCCTTCTTCCTCTGCCTCTCCTTCTTCTCCTTCTTCTACCTTCTTCTGTATTTTCCGAGCGAATTCCAGTGCCGCTGTATGCTTGGTGAAACGAAGATCCTTCTTCTCGTAGGTAACTCTAAGTATTGCCGGGTACACCAGACCATATCTGATCTCCTTTTTTCCTTTTATATCTCTCAAGATGCGTCTTGTTTCTGTGAATAGAGCTCTTCTTTTAGCCACTTCGGCCGGGTAGTCTCTGAAGATAGTATTTACTATGATAGTATTTACATAGCACATTTCATACACGAGGCAGACTCAAAGTGCTTCACATAAAAACATGTCATACAATAAAATGAAATAATACAAATAAATAAATAAATACAATAGAAGAATTCAAAGAAAATAAAAGCAAAGTAAAAAATGCATTATAGAAAAGTGCAAAAGTTAAAAGTGCAATGTAGTTAGGATTCAGCTGAAAGCTAAAGTAAACATAAAAGTTTTCAGTCTTGTTTTAAAAGTTGTCGAAGCTGGGGCAGGTCTTAAATCATCAGGAAGTTTATTCCAGCTCTTTGATGCATTGTAACTAAATCCTGCTTTCCCATGTTTTGTATTTACTCTGGGAATCACTAACAGATTGGTCTCTGAAGATCTTAGCGGTCTAGAAGACTTATATAGCGGAAGCATGTCAGTGATATACTTTGGCCCTAAACCATGTAGTGATTTATAGGTGAGCAGCAAGATTTTAAAATCAATTCCCTGACATGCAGGGAGCCAATGTGAGGATTTAAGAATTGGTGTAATGTCTTCACATTTTTTGGACGCTGTTAGAACTCTAGCAACAGCGTTCTGAACTAGCTGTAGCTGCCTGACAGTTTTATTCGGAAGACCTGCTAGGAGACCGTTACAATAATCTAACCTACTAGTAATAAAGGCATGTACAAGTTTTTCTAAGTCTTGAGCTGACATGAGTCCTCTTAGTCTTGCTACGTTTCTGAGGTGATAGTAGGCCGATTTTGTTACTGATTTGATGTGACTGTCGACATGTAAATCTGAATCCATAATAACCCCGAGATTTCTGACTTTGTTTGAGGTTTTCAGGGACAAAGAGTGAAGGTGTTGGGTTACTTTAAGCCTTTCTTTTTTAGCACCAAAAACAATTATCTCCGTTTTGTCCCTATTTAGTTGAAGGACATTTTGGCACATCCCGTCTTTGACTTGCTCAATGCACTGGCACAGCAGATCACAGCAGATGAGTATAGGAGCAGGGAGATTCTACTGCAGTTGGACAGGGTTTTGGTGAGGCCACACCTGGAGTTTTGGTCTCCAAATCTGAGGAAAGACATTCTTGCCATAGAGGGGGTACAGAGAAAATTCACCAGACTGATTCCTGGGATGTCAGGACTTTCATATGAGGAAAGACTGGATAGACTCGGCATGTACTCGCTGGAATTTAGAAGATTGAGGGGGGATCTTATAGAAACTTACAAAATTCTTAAGGGGTTGGACAGGCTAGATGCTGGAAGATTGTTCCCGATGTTGGGGGAGTCCAGAACAAGGGGTCACAGTCTAAGGATAAGGGGGAATTCCTTTAGGACCGAAATGAGGAAAATATTTTTTACACAGAGAGTAGTGAGTCTCTGGAATTCTCTGCCACAGAAGGTAGTTGAGGCCAGTTCATTGGCTATATTTAAGAGGGGGTTAGATGTGGCACTTATGGCTTAAGGGATCAGGGGGTATGGAGAGAAGGCAGGTACGGGATACTGAGTTGGATCATCAGCCATGATCACATTGAATGGCGGTGCAGTCTCGAAGGGCCGAATGGCCTACTCCTGCACCTATTTTTCTATGTTTCTATCTATGAGGCGATAGTCATTTGGTGATAGTGCTACATAGATTTGAGTGTCATCGGCATAGCAGTGGTAGTCAATATTATTATTTTGCATGGTTTGCCCTAGTGGGAGCATGTAGATGTTGAATAACGAGGGTCCTAAGATCGAACCTTATGGGACTCTGCCACAGAAGGTAGTTGAGGCCAGTTCGTTGGCTATATTTAAGAGGGAATTAGATGTGGCCCTTGTGGCTAAAGGGATCGGGGGGTGCAGGCTCGAAGGACCTTTTTTCTATGTTTCTATGTACCTGCACTCAGACCATAACCCTCCATTCCTTTCCCGTCCATATACCTATCCAATTTAATTTTAAATGATAATATCGAACCTGCCTCCACCACTTCCACTGGAAGCTCATTCCACACAGTTACCACTCTCTGAGTAAAGAGGTTCCCCATCATGTTACCCCTAAACTTCTGTGCCTTAATTCTCAAATCATGTCCGCTTGTTTGAATCTTTCCTACTCTCAATGGAAAAAGCTTATCCACGTCAACTCTGTCTATCCCTCTCATAATTTTAAAGACCTCTATCAAGTCCCCCCTTAACCTTCGACGCTCCAAAGTATAGAGACCTATCTTGTTCAACCTTTCTCTGTAACTTAGGTGCTGAAACCCAGGCAACATTCTAGTAAATCTTCTCTGTACTCTCTCTATTTTGTTGACATCTTTCCTATAAATTGGCGACCAAAATTGTACACCATACTTCAGAATTGGCCTCACCAATGCCTTGTACAATTTTAACATTACATCCCAACTTCTATACTCTGCTCTGAGTTATGAAGGCCAGCACACCAAAAGCTTTCTTTACCACCCTATCTACATGCGATTCCACCTTCAGGGAACTATGCACAGTTATTCCTAGATCCCTCTGTTCAACTGCTTCCTCAATTTGCTACCATTTACCATGTACGTCCTATTTTGATTTGTCCTGCCAAGATGTAGCACCTCACACTTATGAGCATTAAACTCCATCTGCCATCTTTCAGCTCACTCTGCCAAATGACCTAAATCTCTCTGTAGACTTTGAAAATCTACTTAATTATCCACAACACCACCTATCACCACGCTGATCTATATCGGTGAGACCATGCGGAGGCTGGGCGATCGTTTTGCCGAACACCTCCGCTCGATCCGCAATAACCAACCCGACCTGTCTCCTCCCCTTCCCACCTCTCCCTCAGCCCTCGGGCTCCTCCTCCTCCTTTTTCCTTTCTTCTCCCCGCCCCCCCACCTCCCATCAGTCTGAAGAAGGGTTTCGGCCTGAAACGTTGCCTATCTCCTTCGCTCCTTAGATGCTGCTGCACCCGCTGAGTTTCTCCAGCTTTTTGGGTACTACCTATCTTAATATCATCTGCATACATACTAAACCAATTTACCACACCATCATCCAGATCATTGATGTATATAACAAACAACAGTGGACCCAACACAGATCCAAGAGGCACCCCGCTGGTCACCAGCATCCAACCTGACAAACAGCCATCCGCCATTACTCTCTGGCATCTCCCATTCAGCCACTGTGACCTCATCATGTTGTAAATCTAAGAATATCCCCTTGGTCTACAGTATCTCAGTTCGTTAAGCACTGCACTGCAGATTCCTGAGCTGGTTGCCAGTGTTCTTTGAAGAGCTGATGATCTGTTTTGCAAAATGACGGCTAAAGGGACACCAGCTTCATTGGTGACGCTGTTTTCAAATTCTCCATAATCTGGGTCAACCCCATGAATTAGAAGAAAAAAAACACTATCACAACTCTGAAGAAATCAATCCGCTGCTCTTCTATATTCTTACAGGCGTTAAGTAATCCAGTTATATTAAGAGTCCACCTTATGCCACCTCATTGGCAACCGTCCACCATGTGGTACAAGTTGAGCCCTGCTCTGACTTCTGGGAACACTCTCTCTTTCAGCCCCCACATTTACTGTGCCTTTTGATGAGCTTCTCTATCCATATTAATCAGGTTCAAAATGCTGAATTTAGTACAGCTTCAGGAGAAGCTTTTCAAGTTTGATTCACTTGCTGCCACTTGTTACTCAACATGTGACCATCATTGTTCAACTCTGCAGTCCCCAACAGACCACTTCTCCAAAGCCACCACTTTGATCAAGCATTTGATTTCTCTCCATATTTCTTCCTTCTATTCATTTGTTACACCACTGTGAGGGGTTTTTGTACAACACAGTACCTCATAATGTTATATATTTCAACAATCTCCACTCAACCTTTGACGTTCCAGACTGTCCAACCTCGCCGTGCAACTGAACCACTCTAATTCAGGAAGCATTCCAGTAAATCTCCTCCGCACCCTCCCCAAAGCCTCGACATCTCAGCTGTAAAGGGACGACCAGAACTGCACGCAATCTACCACAATCTTATAGAGCTGCATCATAACCTCCTGACTCTTATACTCAATGCCCACAGCGATGAAGGTAAACATACCATATGCCTTCTTTACCACCTATCTACTTGTGCTGCCACCTTCACTGAGATATGAGCAATATCTCAAGATCCCCCTGCATATCAGTGCTGCAAGGGGCTTGCAATGAATTGTAAACTTTCTCCTTGCATTCAATGTCCCAAAGTGCAATACCGCACACTTGCTTGGGTTAAACTCCATCTGCCATTATTCTGCCCTCTCCTCACAGAACTGCCACTCCAAAGAGGTACAGGTTTGTAGGTTAATTGGTTTGGTATATATGGAAAAATTGGCCCAAATATGTGTAGGGTAGTGTTAATGTGCGTGGATTACTGGTCGGCATGGATCCGTTGGGCCGAAAGGCCTGCTTCGGACCCAACACCCATACTAGCGCTCCAGAAAGTCCCCCCCCCACTGTCCACCAATATTGGAATTGGTGGTGAGGTGGAATATTATGTTGGGGGACCAGCCCTCATATGTGAACATGGGACCCAATGCATCCCACTTGACACCATTCAGATAATAATCTGCCTTTCTGTTCTTGCCCTAAATTGGATAACCTCACATTTATCCACGTTAAACTGCATCTGCCATGCATCTGCCCACTCACCCAACCTGTCCAAGTCTCCCTGCATCCTCATAGCATCCTCCTCACAGTTCACACTGCCACCCAGCTTTGTGTCATCTGCAGATTTGCTAATGCTACTTTTAATCCCTTCATCTAAATCATTAATGTCAGTCTTACAAGATGGTGCCTGCCTGCGGCGACTTTTGCGGAGCTTCAGAACAGAAAAGATTTACCTACAACTTCAATCAACTTACCTGCATCAGGGAAACGGCAGTAATCGGTGCCGTTTCAGACAGGCTGCTGGGGCAGCTGAAGGCGCTGGGAATTTCGCGATCTCCCTCAGCTGCGGGAGCCCCGGACTTTAAATCTTCCCACGCTGGCTGTGAAACTCCCGACCCGGCTGAGTATCCCAGGTACGGCACCTGGAAACGCGGGATGACCTCCAGAGCCGACGGGATGGAGCACCCAGAAACAATGAAGCTGGAGCTGCTGATTCTGAGGGAACTCCCGTTTGTTACGAAGCTGGAGCTGCCGTCTGTGAGGAAATTCCCGTTCCAGCGCAGGTCCGCAGAAACTGCAGGTATAGTAAGTACAGTTCCTGGAAACAAAGGGGAAGCCACCATTGTGTCCGGAAACGTGGCCGACGGGCAGGACTTCAGGTCAGACTGAAGCGCAGGGGACTTCGGCCCACTCTCCCTACTATCCTACTGGCCAATGTACAGTCCCTTGAAAATAAAGTGGAGGACTTAAGGGCAAGGCTGCTTTATCAAAGGGAGCTGAGGGAATGGTCTGTGTTCTGTTTTACAGAGACATGGCTCACCCCCAGCTCCCCAGACTCAGCGGTCCAGCCTGAAGGGTTCTCCTTCCACTGTATGGACCATACACTGGCATCTGGGACAACTCCAGGACTGTTTGGAGTCTGTAGACTGTCAATGTTCAAGGACTCGGCAACGGACTTGAATGAATATGCCACAGTCGTTACAGACTTTATTAAGAAATGTATGGTGGACTGCATCCCTACAAAAACCTTCCGAGTGTTTCCCAATCAGAAACCTTGGATAAACTTTGAGATCCTCAGTATTCTGAAGACCAGACACCGGGCATTCATGTCTGATGACAGTGGTCTAGAAGAAGTCCAGATACGGCCTTGGTAAGGCCATCAATAAGGCCAAAAGGGAGTTCTGCTCCAAGCTGGAGGATGAGACAGATGTTCGGCAGCTGTGGCGGGGCCTGAATGCAATCACTTCCAACAAGGTGAAACCAGGATGCTCGAATGTCGGCGAAACATCACTCCCTGACGAGCTCAATGCATTTTACGCACGCTTTGATAGCTCCCATTCGCTGTGATGGTATTTCAGTCTCAGTCACAGAGGCCGACGTCAGGAAATCCTTCAGAGGGGTGAACCCTCGAAAAGCGCCTGGACCTGATGGCATACCTGGTCGTGTCCTAAAAACCTGTGCGGACCAACTGGCTGGAGTTTTTACGGACATTTTCAACCTCTCACTTCTGAGGTCTGAGGTTCCCATCTGCTTTAAAAGGGCATCAATTATACCAGTGCCCAAGAAAAGTAAGGTGACGTGCCTCAATGACTATCAACCAGTGGCACTAACGCCTGTGGTGATGAAGTGGTTTGAGAGGTTGATCATGGAGCAAATCAACTCCTACCTCAACAAAAACTTGGAGCCACTGCAGTTTGTTTACCGCCATAACAGATCAACGGTGGACGCGATCTCGCTGGCCCTCCACTCCACTCTGGACCACTTGGACAACAAAAACTTATATGTCAGGTTGTTATTCATCGATTACAGCTCAGCATTTAACACAATCATGCCCTCCAAGCTGGTTACCAAACTCGCAGAACTGGGTCTCTGCGCATCCCTCTGCAATTGGATCCTCAACTTCCTCATTCACAGACCATAGTCTGTTTGTATTGGCGTCAGCCTCGATAACAATCAGCACGGGAGCACCTCAAGGCTGTGTGCTCAGCCCCCTGCTGTACTCACTCTATACTCATGACTGCGTAGCTGGTCACAGTGCGAACTCCATCATCAAGTTCACTGACGACACCACTGTTGTGGGACATATCACTGATGGGGATGAGTCAGAGTATAGAAGAGAGATCGAGCAACTGTCCATATGGTGCCAGCACAATACCCTGGCCCTCAACACCAGCAAAACCAAGGAACTGATTGTGGACTTTGGAAGGAGTAGGATGGAGACCTACAGTCCCGTTTATATCAACGGGTCGATGGTTGCAAGGGTCAAGACCTTCAAATTTCTGGGCGTGCACATCTCTGAAGATCTTTCCTGGTCTGAGAACACTAATCAAGAA
Source organism: Raja brachyura (assembly GCA_963514005.1). Next base: position 698,670 of record OY740803.1, on the reverse strand, counting down.
ATCACATCAGCGCCTCTACTTCCTGAGAAGATTACGGAGAGTCAGTTTGTCAAGGAGGACTCTCTCTATCTTCTACAGGTGCACAGTAGAGAGCATGCTGACCGGTTGCATCGTGGCTTGGTTTGGCAACTTGAGCGCCCTGGAGAGGAAAATACTTCAAAAAGTAGTAAACACTGCCCAGTCCATCATCGGCTCTGACCTTCCTTCCATCGAGGGGATTTATCGCAGTCGCTGCCTCAAAGAGGCTGGCAGCAGCATCAAGGACCCACACCACCCTGGCCACACACTCTTCTCCCTGCTACCTTCAGGTAGAAGGTGCAGGAGCTTGAAGACTGCAATGACCAGGTTCAGGAATAACTACTTCCCCACAGCCATCAGGCTATTAAACCTGGCTCGGACAAAACTCTGATCATTAATAACCCATTATCTGTTATTTGCACTTGATCAGTTTATTTATTCATGTGTGTATGTATTTATATAATAATATATGGACACACTGATCTGTTTTGTAGTAAATGTTAACTATGTTCTGTTGTGCTGAAGCAAAGCAAGAATTTCATTGTCCTATCAGGGACACATGACAATAAACTCACTTGAACTTGAACTTAATGTATATTTAAATAGCTGCGGTCCCAACACCGAGCCTTGCGGTACCCCACAAGTCACTGCTTGCCATTCTGAAAGGGACCCATTAATCCCTACTCTTTGTTTCCTGTCTGCCAACCAATTTTCTATCCATATTAGCACCCTACCCCCAATCCATGTGCTCTAATTTTGCCCACTAATCTCCTGTGGGACCTTATCAAAGGCTTTCTGAAAGTCCAGGTACACTACATCCACTGGCTCTCCCTTGTCCATTTTACTAGTTACATCCTCAAAAAATTCTAGAAGATTAGGTAAACATGACTTCCCCTTCATATATCCATGCTGACTCGGACCGATCCTGTTACTGCTATCCAAATGTGCCGCTATTTCATCTTTTATAATTGACTCCAGCGTCTTCCCCACCACCAATGTCAGGCTAACTATTCCATAATTCCCTGTTTTCTCTCTCCCTCCTTTCTTAAAAAGTGGGATAACATTAGCTACCCTCTAATCCACAGGAACTGATCCTGAATCTATAGAACATTGGATAATGATCACCAATGCGTCCACAATTTCTAGAGCCACTCCCTTAAGTACCCAGGGAAGCAGACCATCAGGCCCTGGGGATTTATCAGCCCAGTCCCATCAGTCTACCCAACACCATATCCTGGCTAATGAGAATCTCCTTCAGTTCCTCCGTCCTCTGGCCACTAGTACACCTTACTCCACCACAACCCTCGGTCTTCAATGAAAAAGCCAGTCTGTCATGGTGAATACCGTACAACTTAATCATCTGGATCAGCCTACCCTGAGGGGCATCCACCTTCAGCAATCTCATCTCATCACCTTCTCAAAATACGCAGTCAAATTAGTAAGACACGACCTGCTGCTAAAACAACTCTACTAGATATCCCAAATTAAGGTTTCAAGGTCAGTTTATTGTCACATGTACCAATTAAGGTACAGTGAAATTTGAATTACCATACAGCCATACTAAAAGAAAAAGCAACCAGATAGATTGACATAAACATCCACCACAATAAAGTCCAATCTCCTTCCGCTTTATTCTCCAGTCGTCAGGACAGTCGAACCATCCGCAATCAGGCGATCGAAGCTCCCACGTTGGGGCAATCGAAGCTCCCGTAGCCGGCGATCCAAACCCCCGCGTCGGGGCAATTGAAGCTCCCACATTGGGGCGGTCGAAACTCCCTGAAGTCGGTCTCTAACCAGATACCACGAGCTCCGTGATGTTAAAGTCCGCAGGCACCTGCGGTTGGAGCCCCGACATCGATTGCGAGCTCCGCGATGGCAATTCCACAGGCACCCGCGATGGAGCTCTCCAAGTCGGTCTCCAGCAAAGGTCGCTAACTCCTCGACATCAGGCCGCAGTACGGACGGAGATACCATACAGAGGTAAGAGATCTTCGTTGTGGTAAGAGATTAGAAAAAGTTTCCCCCCAACTCCCCTCTCCCCACCCCCTACATAAAACAAGCTAAAGAACATTAAAAACTATACTTTTAACACATACAAACAAACAACAAAGAAGGAAAGGACAGACAGACTGTTAGCGAGACAGCCATTGCTGGAAGTCCATTCTCTTCCAAATGCGAGTAAAGCCTATCTCCAATAGTTCTTTACCATTGGCATGAGGCTCACTGGTCAATAGTAACCCTGGATTCGCTCTATTCCCTTTCTTAATCAAAGTAACAAAATTGGTCACACTGCAATCCAGTGGGACCTTGCCAGTGGCTTGATCCCATCAGACCCTGGGACTTATCCACCTCAATGTTCTTCAAGAGCCTCAACACCACCTCCTTGATCCCAAACTGCCTCAGCATTATTGTATTCTCTGCACTGATCTCACAGTCCTCCAAGTCCTTCTCCTTGGTGAATACAGATGCAAATACAGAGACAGATACAGCATTGGATCGATAACAAATCCTTTTCTGATTTCCAGCTCCCCACCTCCCTGCATGTTAAATCTAAAAGATTCTCTCTACTTAACAATAAATTGGTGGTTATTCAGACATCCTCTTCAAGTCTCGAAACACATGGGATCTCTCTTTCCCATATTATTCAGAAACACTTTGCCATTTTCAAACTGCTCTGACTCCTACAGTCTACAGACTTTTAATAGTCTATCTTGAGGGTTAATCATTCGTTACATTATGGCCATTATTTTCTGCAAAAATAGTGATGAAACTAATGGTGCTTATCAAAGCAATTCTACAATATGCGCAGTTAGACTCAAAATCCAAACCTGCTATTGAGCTGTATGCCTCCACCACAAATGTTAGGAAGAGCTGACATCTTGAAGATGGGAAATACTGAGAGGGTAGTATTGCTGTTTGACAATTTCAAGGTTTGATCCTGACCTCAGGTGCTGCCTGTGTGGAGTTTGCATGTTCTACCCTGTGACTGTGTCGGTTATTGGGGAAAAAAATATATAAGCACGAGTTTTCAGAACGAAGGATAACCGACCGGTAATGTTAAATGGATGCCAAACTTCACAGCTGTGTATCTCTGGCTAATTAAAAGTTGCCTGGCTTCTTAAAAGTGTCCCCCCCTTCTCCCCCACCCCCTTCTCCCTCCGTCCTTCACCCCCCATCCTTCACCCCCCTCCTTCACCCCCCCATCACTCCCCCTTCCTCTCTTCCCCTCCCCCCTTCTCTCCCCCCCCCCCTCCCTTGATTGGTGGTCAAGAATCATTTTGGCATATTGGCCTTCACTAGTCAGATTACTTAGTATAGAGGTTGGGAGGTTGTATTTCAGTTGTACAAGTAAGTAAGTAAGTAAGTTTATTGGCCAAGTATTCACATACAAGGATTTTCACTTTGTGCTCCGCCGACAAGTAACAACATGGCATACAGTGACAGTTACGAATGACACAGAAAACACTAAACATTAATAATAATAAAACATTAATGATAAAACACCATTGATCAAGCATGTGAACCAACAAAATACCAGATCAAAGGGAGGCTACAGATTTTTGGCTGTTGAGTAGAAACATAGAAAACATAGAAATTAGGTGCAGGAGTAGGCCATTCGGCCCTTCGAGCCTGCACCGGCATTCAATATGATCATGGCTGATCATTAAACTCAGTATCCTGTACCTGCCTTCTCTCCATACCCTCTGATCCCCTCAGCCACAAGGGCCACATCTAACTCCCTCTTAAATATATCCAATGAACTGGCCTCAACTACCCTCTGTGGCAGAGAGTTCCAGAGACCCACCACTCTGTGTGTGAAAAAAGTCCTTCTCATCTCGGTCCTAAAGGATTTCCCCCTTATCCTTAAGAAAGAGTAGAGCAACTACTCATGGATAAAAACTGTTTTTATGTCTGGCTGTGGCAGCTTTGACAGTCCGGAGTCGCCTTCCAGAGGGAAGTGATTCAAAGAGCTTGTGGCCAGGGTGAGAGAGGTCAGAGATGATCTTGCCCGCTCGCTTCCTGGCCCTTGCAGTGTACAGTTCATCAATGGAGGGAAGGTTGCAGCCAATAACCTTCTCAGCTGATCGGACGATTCGCTGCAGCCTCCAGGTGTCGTGCTTGGTGGCTGAGCCAAACCAGACCATGATGGAGAAGGTGAGGACAGACTCTACGATGGCCGTGTAGAATTGGACCATCATTACCTATGGCAGATCGTGCTTCCTCAGCTGCCGTAGGAAGTACATCCCCTGTTGTGCCTTTTTGACTGTGGAGTCGTTGGTGGCCCCCCACTTAAGGTCCTTGGAGATGATTGTTCCCAGGAACTTAAAATACTCCACAGATGTGACTGTGGTGTTGTTGATGGTGAGTGGGGTGAGGGGAGGGGGAGCTCTCCTAAAGTCTACAATCAATTCCACTGACTTAAGCGCATTGAGCTCTAGGTTGTTGCGATGGCACCAGGACGCCAGCGGTGACACTTCCTGTCTGTAGGCAGATTCCTCCCCATCCTGGATCAGTCCAATCAGGGTTGTGTCATCCGCAAACTTGAGAAGCTTGACAGAGAAGTCAGTGGAGGTGCAGTCGTTGGTGTAGAGAGAGTAGAGGAGACGAGAGAGTACGCAGCCTTGCGGTGCTCCTATGCTGAGCGTTTGCGGGTCCGAGATGTGCTTTCCCAGCCTCACATGCTGCTTCCTGTCTGTCAGGAAGCTGGTGATCCATCAACAGAGGGGTTCAGGCACAGTCAATGCGGAAAGTTTGGAGTGGAGTAGCTCTGGCACAATGGTGTTGAATGCAGAGCTAAAATCAACAAACAGGATCCTCGCATAGGCCCCCTGGCAGTCTAGGTGCTGGTGAAGACATTGGGGAAGCCACATTTGGAGTACTGTAAACCCTCGCTATAACAGACCATGGGGGGGGGGGGGTGTTGTCTGTTATTGCTGATTGTCCACTATAACCAAGTTGGGTATTATCATTGTATGTAGTAGAAACAAAGAACTGCAGATGATGATTAATACACAAAAGGACACAAAATACAGGAGTTACTCAGTGGGTCAGGCAGCATCTCTGGAAAACATAGAGAGGTGATATCGGGACCTTTCTTCGGACTGATTAACTCTGCTGAGTAACTCTCGAACTTTGTGTTGTTTCATCATAAAATTAGGTGCCGATACCACTGGTCTCTATCAGTGAGTCTTTATTACTGGTTGACAAGGCTGCTGTTGCAGCTCATAATGTAGCCCCTGGCTTTCTTCAGGCCATTGCCGATGACAGGATGTGCTCGGTCATCATGGGACTGCTGCCTCTTCATGCTTTACTTTGTCCACTTCCAGCTCCACTGCCGCTGCATGCTCCTTCTTCTCCCATTGCTTTGTCTATTTCACTGCTCCCCGCTCCAGCACCACCTCTTCCTCCTTATCCCCCTCAGTCACCAACATCGTCCAAGGTTGAGTGCGCGACCACTCCGGGGGAGGGGGAGGAGATGGCGGTGGAGGGGGGAGAGGCTGAGTGGTCAAAGCAAATGGAGAAGGAGGAGGAGGCATAGGTGGTGGATGGGGAAGCGGCGAAAGTGATGGCTGGTGGGAGGACGATCTATTCCTCTCATGATTTTATACACTTATAGAGATATCTTATGGAGATCAACCCTCATCCTCCAGTGCTCCAGGAATACAGACCCAGCCTACTTAACCTCTTCCTATAGCTCAGACCCTCTAGTCCTAGCAACGTCCTCGTAAATATTTTCTGAACCCTTTCAAGCTTGATAATATTTTTTTCTATGACATGGTGCCCAGAACTGAACACAAAATTTTAAATGTGGTCTCACTAATGTCTTATACAACTGCAACATGACCTCCCAATTTCTATACTCAATATTCTGACTGATGAAGGCCAAAGTGCCAAAAGCCTTTTTGACAACCTCATCCTCTTGCGACTCGACCTTCAAGGAACTATGCACCTGTACTCCTAGATCCCTCTGCTCTACGGCACTCCACAGAGCCCTACCATTCACTGTGCAAGTCCTGCTCTTGTTGGACTTCCCAAAATGCAACACCTCACATTTCTCTGTATTAAATTTCATCAACCATTCCACAGCCCATCTGGCCAATCGATCCAGATCCTGCTGCAATTTTTCACAACCATCTTCACTATCTGCAAAACCACCCAGTGTTGTATCATCAGCAAACTTGTTAATCTTGCCATGTATTTTCTCATCCAAATCAGTGATGTAGATGACAAACAGTAATGGGCCCAGCACCGAACCCTGAGGCACATCACTAGTCACAGGCATCCAGTCTGAGAAGCAATCTTCTACTATCACCATTGGCTTCCTTCCATTAAGCCAATTTTTAAAATCTATTCAGCTATCTCTCCTTGGATCCCATGCAATCTAATTTTCCAGAGCAGCCTACCATGCAGAACCTTGTTGAATATCTCACTGAAATCTATGTATACAGTATCTACAGCTCTTCCCTCATCGACCTTTTTGGTCACAACTTCAAAAAACTCAATCAGATTTGTGAAACACGACCTCCCACATACAAAACAATGCTGATTATCCCTAATCAGCCCTTTCCCATCCAAATGCCTGTATATCCTATCCCTCAGAATAACCTCTAGTAACTTTGCAACTACAGATGGTAAGCTCACTGGCCTATAGTCCCCAGCATTTTCCTTGCAGCCCTTCTTGAATAGAGGCACAATATTTGACAATCTACATTCTTCCAGCATCTCTCTTGCATTTAAAGACGACTCATAAATTTAAACCAGGGCTCCAGCAATTTCCACTCTAGATTCCCACAATGTCCTCAGATGCAGTATATCTGATCAGGCCCTGTAGATTTGTCTACCTTCATACACAATAGTACCTTCAGCACCTCTTCGACCATAACACTGACTGCTCTCAAGACACTTCCATTGCCTGCCCAGTCCCTCCATCCTCCTGACTTTCTTCTCTGTAAATAGAGAGGAGAAATACTCATTGACCTTGCAAGCCTAGTTGATGCAATTTCTCCTCAAGAAGGGTCTCAACCCGAAACGCCACCTGTTCCGCTGAGTTTCTCCGGCAATTTGTGTCTATCTTCAGTATAAACCAGCATCTGTAGTTCCCTCCTACACATAGTTCCACAATCCCAGGCTTCAATCTGTCCAACCTTTCTTGTACCGTCTCAGTATGTACTGTATATTATTTTAATTAAGGCGACTAAAACGGTTTCCAACTTACCAAAGTATAAACAGTATTCCCCACATTCCCACATAATTTATCTATCCTAAATGAATCAAGATTTGGATGAAAATAATGATCAGAAACCAATGGGTGGAACATGGAACACACTTGGCAAAATTCAGGTAAATGGCAGTGGTGCATCAGCAGATACTGTCAATTAGATTCTACAGAGCTGTTTGGCTGTGTTTCAGTGGAATGGGAACATGATTGCAAATGGTGAGCTGTCAAGCAGATTAAAGATTAGGCGGAAGGGTTACTTCACTGTGTCATGCTGTTCAACCTTGAGGGAAGATGCAAATAATTCATGAATAAATGCAAGGTGCAAAGTGAAGCCAGAGAGCATGGAAATAGCTGAAAGATATTTGTTAAAGGGTCAAAGCATTAGATTTGAACAGATGATTAATCACTTAGATGGCATGCACAATTTGCAGGGCCTGAATTAAATCTAAAACTGCTTTGATAAAGAAGGAAAAGTACATTGCGTTTGCCTCATGGTAGACATTGGCTGAGCATCAAAATGACATGTTCACTGCTTGGCTTTGTTGAAGCACAGCACACCTTCCCCTGAATGTTGGGCCTGACTTTAAGAAATTTCTTTAGGAAGAGTGTGGTGAATGAGTGAAATTCTTTGCCACAGAACGCTGTGGAGGCCAAGTCTTTTGAAGGCAGAGATAAATAGATTCTTGATTAGTACAGGTGTCGGAGCTTATGGGGAGAAGGCAGGTGAACAGGGTTAGGATGGAGAGATAGATCAGCCATGATTGAATGGCAGAGTAGAATTGATGGGCTGAATGGCCTAATTTTACTCCTATTCCTTATGACCTTTTGACTTGATTGAGCAGATATGGAACATCGCTGTGCTTCACAATAATAAACATTAGATCCTGCCTATCTCAATGTCTCTCTCATTCACCCTCTATGCTACTGGAAAGAAGACTGTATTTCAACATCAACAAAGCAACTTCATGAATAGTAAAAGCTTACCAGGTCAGGCACATTTCTTCCTGTGGCTATCTCCCTCACACACTGCCTCTGGTACTTTAAATCCCCGTTGCTGCAGACCAGAGAGGATTTAACCACATGATGCAATCCTTGAGTAGTGACAGCATTAAAGCAAACATTGACCACAAATCTATATTACATATTACATATTACTGTGATCTCCTTTAATAATGAAAAACAAAATAAAAATAAAAATAACCATGCAAAGAACTGTACAGTGGCCACTTGCTTTACTTAGCATTAAGTCCTTCAAATAACTGGATTGATGGAGTATCTTTTGGATAAAATTATGTCCCTTCCTCCAAATATGAACTTCCCTTCTTTGGGGCATAACCTCATCTGATCTTGGGTGCTGTATGTTTTGAGTGATTACTAACTTCTGCCACATCTGACATGATGTTGTGTCCCACACCCACACTGTCGCTACAACACTTTGCTTTATTGTTTTTTTTTTAAATCTGAGTGAGTAAATTACTTCTCTGCTTTTATGGGCCTCCATTGGTCTTCTTACACACTTTTGCATTTTGGATCCCAGCTTTACATTTGCTGGGAGTGTCCAATCATCAGTCTCTGCTCATCATTCCTTGTGCTAGAATATTTTGGTGCTCAAATGGAGGTTGGGCTGTAACGATTTAGCCTTCTTCAACAGTCACAAGTTCTCTGTCTACGTCTTTGGTTTTCTTTTACCAAAGATCATTATGTGGCCCAACCGATCGGAGACCTTGAAATGAGGCACCCAGTCTTTACAGTCGTTCCTGTGCTGCTGTGTTGATTCCATGTGTTAATTCCATGTTAATTCCACTGAAGATTTCCTCCATGAGCCCAAACACATCCTTTGCATCAGGCACATAGAAACTTTTTGTTTTCATCAGACAAAATATCTTTGACCTTCTTCATAGGGTAGTGTCTTTTTTCAACATTCCAACGAGGTCACTTAGGACCAAGTCAGTCTCAGTTTGCCTCTTCATTTCTCCACACTGAGGATAGTTGTGTCCACTCGTACCTCCAGCAGAGGTACCTCATCAACCCAACTTCCTCCTTTGGAGCCGTTGCAACACGTATTGGTGATGCCCCAGTGGCTGCTTGGTCTCAAAATGACCAGATGGTATTTGTTGTCCTGTTTCACTGTTCTTTACATATTTAGCAGTAAGTTACCGACATGAAAAGATTCCCCTTATGATTCTGTTGCTTTTTAAAAAATCAGTTGAATTCCAGCACTGAAATTTCTCTGGCGCTCTGTTTAAGAATAGTGTAATATCCTTCTGGAATGCTGCATTGAAATCCACAATTTAATCACCTTGATCCTCTGTGTTCACCACCTTCAGAAAGTTGCTTCCGGCTTGTTACAGTGCATTTTTATGCATATCACTTGACTATAACTGACTCCTCCGTTTAAACGACATTGCCTCCAGATTGATCACTTGCTTACATGTTGCTCCCAATTTAATGTGAAGTGATTTTGCTTTCACATATGCCAACTGCTCAGCAAAGATACATCGAGTGACAGATACATCTATTGACCTTCTTGACAGCAGCTCCACGATGTTAGGTTGCAGTGCAGATGGAGATACGATAGGGAAGAAATTGCATCTCCGTCGAGGAAAGAGATTAAAAATGTTTCCCCCATCCCCCCACCTCCCCCAACATAACACAAAACAAAGGATAAACTAAAACATACATTTTACAACAAACTAAACACACAAAGAAGGAAAAAGACAAGACGGCTCGTTGGCGAGGCAGCCTCATGCTGTACTCCCAGATCCCTTTGCCCTCCAACACTCCCTAGAGCCCTACCATTCACTGTGTAGGTCCTGCCCTGGTTTGTCTTCCCAAATTGCATCAGTTCACACTTATCTGTATTAAACTCCATTAACCATTCTTCAGCCCACCTGCCCAATTGATCATGGTCCTGCTGCAATTTTTGATAAGCATCTTCACTGTCTACCTTGCCACCACTTTCATTACATCTGAAAACTTGCTAATCATGCTTATACCTTCTCATTCAAATCATTGATATGAACCACAAACAGTAATGGACCCAGCACCGATCCCTGAGGCACACACACTAGTCACAGCCTCCAGTCTGAAAAACAACCTTCCGCCATCATCCTCTGCTTCCTTCAATGAAGCCAATTCTCCATCCAGTCGGCTGGCTCTCACTGGATTCCATGTGAACTAACCTACCAGAGCAGCCTATCATGTGTAACATTATAAATGCCTAACTGAGGTCCAAATGGACAATGTCTATAGCACCAACCATTTCAGTTACTTCCTCAAAAAACTCAGATTCATGAGACATGATCACCCGTGCACAAAACCTTACTGACCAATGCTAATCAGCCTCTACCTATCTAAATACATATATATCTTATATTGGAATATATCTTATATATATCATATATATATATATATCTAAGTGGGACCAGTTGGGTCCCATGTTCACACGGGAGGGCTGGTTCCCCAATGCAATATTCCACCTCTCCACCAACTCCAATATTGGTGGCCAGTAGGGGGGAGGTGGGGGGGGGGGGGGGCTTTCAAGAGCACCAGTGTTGGTATTGTGCGCTGAGGGGACTGTTTTCCAGAGGGCAGGTATGGACATTGGGAGCAAATGGATTCTTGGGGTGACAGCTCATTCACTCAAGGCTGATGTGCTGGCAGCTCACTCATGGCTGGTGGGTGAGCAGTTGATTCACGACTATTCCTTGAAATTCCATTTCAAGCAGAGTGCAAGGCCACCAAATTCAAGTGCAGTTTCATACCATTTCATGCAGGGTGCAAGGACACCAAATTCTAATGCAGTTTCATACCGCTGCGCAAGCCCCGAGGATTTTTCCCATCTATGAAAAATAAAAGTCTTATTAGTGTTTAAAAAATCTTGAGATTTTCTCTCCTGTCAATCACCACCATGAAGGCCATGCCACTTCCAGTGGGAGGAGGGAGGGACCATAAAACCTGGGGTGTGGCTCAGTCTGTCTGCAATATGCTGAGGATTTGAGGAATGCTGTGGAACAGCGGGATCTAGGAATAACTGTGCATAGTTCCCTGAAGGTGGAATTGCATGTAGATAGGGTGGTAAAGAAAGCTTTTGGTGTGCTGGCCTTTATAAATCAAAGCATTGAATAAAGGAGTAGGGAAGTAATGTTAAAATTGTACAAAGCATTGGTAAGACCAATTCTGGAGTATGGTGTACAATTTTTGTTGCCTAATTATAGGAAGGATGTCAACAAAATAGAGAGAGTACAGAGGAGGTTTACTAGAATGTTGCCTGGGTTCCAGCAACTAAGTTACAGAGAAAGGTTGAACAAGTTAGGTCTTTATTCTTTGGAGTGCAGAAGGTTAAGGGGGGACTTGATTGAGGTCTTTAAAATGATGAAAGGGATAGACAGATTTGACGTGGATAAGCTTTTCCCATTGAGGGTAGGGAAGATTCAAACAAGATGGCATGACATGAGAATTAATGGACAGAAGTTTAGGGGTAACATGAGGGGAAACTTCTTTACTCAGAGAGTGGTGGCTGTGTGGAATGAGCTTCCAGCAGAAGTGGTGGAGGCAGGATCGATTTTAACATTTAAAAATAAAGTGGATAGGTATATGGATGGGAAGGGAATGGAGGGGTATGGTCTGAGTGTAGGTAGATGGGACTAGGGGAAAATAAATGGTTGGCATGGACTGGAAGGGCTGAGAGGGCCTGTTTCCATGCTGTAATTGTTATATAGTTATATGGTTATATAATATGGTGAGGGAGAGGTCACGACTCTCTGTCTGAGCTGGGAAACTACAGAACACTGTGAGTATGCAATGTATTTGAATAAATGATTTGTTAGCCCTTAATGAAAATGAAATGAGTTGTTTGGCCTGCCCTGTGCTTGAAACTGCAATGGCAATGGAAAAGAATTAAAAATGCAATCAGCTGTTTGGCTTGAGCCTGCCCTGTGCTTGAAAGTGCAATTGGAAATGAAATTAAATGAGTTGTGTGGCCTGCCTGAAACCACTAATTTCGGCCCACAAGGACCCTATTAGCCGAGAAACCTGTCCCTTTTGCCCAAAATGCCCGTATTAACCCAGGAGGAGCAGTTTGGCCCAAAAGGCCTGTACCAAGCCAGGAAAAGTTTTTAAAAAGTGCCTTTTACTGAGATTTCACTCTGATTTATTTATTTATTTTTTTTAAAAAAAATTTGTTAGAAGTAAGTACAATAGTGTGGTACTTGAGTACCTAATACATACGTACATATTTCCATTCTTGTACAACTTCGTACTTATGATTTAATAATAAAAGAACAGTGGGAGAAAAAAGAAATAAAGAGTGTTGGAATAGATAGACAAGCGAGTAGAGGCAGATAGCAAAAGAAATAAAGGGCATAGAAGAGAAGCTGAAAAGATTGAAATAGAAGGAGAAAGTAAAGAAAAGAGAGATTGGGAGAGATCTACCTATTTCGTATTTTTGCCCATCCGTCACCCGGTTCTAAACCATTTAATTTCTGAGGTTATGTTATGTTGCACCATATGCTTGCAAAAAGTTGATAAAAGGAGACCAAGTCTTTGAGAATTGGTCTACTTTGCCTAGTCGGAGAAATCTCATTTCTTCAAGATGAAGCGTTTCAGACATATTTGAAATCCACATTTTGGATGTTGGCGTGATTGCGTTTTTCCAAACTTTGAGTATAAGTTTTTTTGCTGTTATTAGACCATAATTAAGAAAAGCTTCTTGGAATATAGTTAGTTTACTTCCCTCTTCCATTGATCCAAAGATAATCAGTTCTGTATTGGGGTTCAATTTTGTGTTAAATAGTTTTGTAAAAATTCCAAAAATCTCATTCCAAAATTTATACAGTTTTATACACAAGACAAAGGAATGTGCTATAGTGGCATTTTGAGTAAGACATTTGCACAGATGGGGGAAACATTTGGGAATATTTTATTCAGTCTAGTTTTAGAATAATATAATCTATGTAAAATTTTAAATTGAATTAGGTTACATTAATTGAACATTTATTTACATATAATAGATTTGTTTCCCATCTATCGTTAGGAATTTTTATCAATAACTCTTGTTCCCAGTCCCTTCTAATTGTCTCTGTCGTTGGTGTTTCTATATTTAAAATTATATTATATAAGTAAGATATTAAGTTGCTTGATTCTGCCTTTCTATTCATTCCTTCCTCCAATAAATCTGGGGTTAAGGTTTGATATCCTTGTATATATTTCTTCAAATAATCTTGAATTTGAAGATATTTGAAATATTGATTATTTTTCAAATTATATTTTAGTTGTAATTGTTGGAATGATAAAAGTTTTCCCATATCATACATATCTCCCATTGTTTTAATTCCTAATCTTTCCCAATGGATAAACGTTTTATCAATAATGGATGGTTTGAATGAGGGATTATTAGTTATTGGAGAAAGAACACGCTGATTTTTTTAACAAGCCCCTTCGACCCATAAAGCTTGTATTAGCCCAGGAGTCCCTTCGGCCAATCAGTAAGTATTCATAGAAACATAGAAAATAGGCGCAGGAGGAGGCCATTCGGATCTTAGGGCCAGCACCGCCATTCATTGTGATCATGGCTGATCGTCCCCTATCAATAACCCGTGCCTGCCTTCTCCCCATATCCCTTGATTCTACTAGCCCCTAGAGCTCTATCCAACTCTCTCTTAAATTCATCCAGTGACTTGGCCTCCAGTGCCCTCTGTGGCAGGGAATTCCATAAATTCACAACTCTCTGGGTAAAAAGGTTTTTTCTCACCTCAGTCTTAAATGACCTCCCCTTTATTCGAATATTGTGGCCCCTGGTTCTGGACTTGCCCAACATTGGGAATATTTTTCCTGCATCTAGCTTGTCCAGTCCTTTTATAACTTTTTATGTTTCTAAAAGATACCCCCTCATCCTTCTAAACTCCAGTGAATACAAGCCTAGTCTTTTCAATCTTTCCTCATATGACGGTCCCGCCATCTCAGGGATCAATCTCGTGAACCTGTGCTGCACTGCCTCAATCACAAGGATGTCCTTCCTCAAATTAGGAGACCAATATTGTACACAATACTCCAGATGTGGTCTCACCAGAGCCTTATACAACTGCAGAAGAACCTCTTTACTCCTATACTGAAATCCTCTTGTTATGAAGGCCAACATTCCATTCGCTTTCTGCTCTGCCTGCTGTACCTGCACGCTACCTTTCAGTGACCGGTGTATAAGGACACCCAGGTCTTGCTGTACCTCCCCCTTACCTAACCTAACCCCATTGTGATAATAATCTGCCCCCTTGTTTTTGCCGCCAAAGTGGATAACCTCACATTTATCTATATTAAACTGCATCTGCCACGCATCTGCCCACTCACTCAACCTGTCCAGGTCACCCTGCAACCTCCTAACATCCTCTTCACAGTTCACACTGCCACCCAGCTTTGTGTCATCCGCAAACTTGCTAGTGTTGCTCCTAATTCCCTCTTCCAAATCAATAATATATATGGTAAACAGTTGCGGCCCCAACACCGAGCCTGGCGGCACTCCACTCACCACTGCCTACCATTCTGAAAAGGACCCGTTCACTCCTACTCTTTGGCAACCAATTTTCTATCCATGTCAACACGCTATCCCCAATACCATGTGCTCTAATTTTAGTCACCAGTCTCCCATGCAGGACCTTATCAAAGGCTTTCTGAAAGTCTAGATACACTCCATCCACTTGCACCCCTTCATCCATTTTACTTGTCACATCCTCAAAACATTCCAGAAGATCAGTCAAGCATGATTTGCCATTCATAAATCCATGTTGGATCATAAATCATAAATATTCCCCCTGCAAGTATTAAACCTCACCACAGTATTTTTCTCCCTCCCTTCATTTTCTCCCTGTGAGATCCAGGCCGGGATAGACTTTCCTCCTTCATTGCTGTGATCTGCAGAAAAAGATGAAAAATATCTAAAATTAATTCTCCACCCCCCCTTCTCTCTCACAGAGTCTCTCACCTGTTTCTGGTAGAATTTCTGTCGGTTTCTGAGCTGCCAGCCCACCAGGCCTGAGTGACTGAGCTGCCAGCCCAAGAATCCATTCGGCCCACAATGTCCAATCTAGCCCTCTGGAAACCAGTTCCTTCAGCCCACAACACCCATATTAGTGTTCCTGATGGAGGGATGTGGTAGATGTGCAGCAGGCACGTGCCGTGAGTAATTACTCAGGGTAGGCACTCAATCGGATAAAAATTAAAAAACGCGCAGATTGTTCTCTTTGTAAAAATAAAAAATAAAAAATAAAATAAAAACAGTAACGAGTCAATTTGCCCAAGGCTTCCTAGTCTCCTTTATTCTGAATTACTGGGGGGGGGGGGGGGGGGGTGAAGGGTGATGGCAGGTGGAGAGATGGTGGGAAAAACGGGAGCACACAGGGCTCAACAGTTGAATCAGTTGTTATCTTATTGAATGACAGCACTTGTTCAAGGCACCAATTGGGGGGACAGTTCCTTTCACAGTGTGTGGGAAGTCTGTGCCAGGGGTAAAGTTCCGGGGAGAGCAGGACTTTTGAGAATGAGGGGGTCGGGGATAATGCCAGTAACTCACTCACTTACCACTGCTGCGGTGCTCCAGGCATGGAGCCACCACATTGTAGCCGGGGATAGAAGTAGCTCGGGTAGCTGCGAGCGGCCGCCGGGACCCGACAGTCAAACTGTCCGCCACTTCAGCGCCTTCTGCCGGCCCGCTCACCTCTGGCAGTGCTCTCCATCTGAACACCTTTCACCTGCCGCTCGCTCATGTCAGCGGCTTCCTGCAAATCCGAGTAACCTCAATCGCGCTGTCAGAATTTAAGGATTTGCGGGACATGAGTGAGGCCAGCGAGCGGCAGGAGAGAGGTTTAGCATGCCTTCGTGCAAGGAGCGTCACAAGTGGCATGCTCCCGACCCCTCCTGCACAACATTCGTGCCCTCCCTGCAATTTTACCCCGGGCCAGACTCCGCAAATGCTATGAAAGGAGCTCTCCCCCCTCCCCCACACCCCGGGAAGTACGGTATTTAAAAACATAAACACAAAATGTACTTACCACATTATCGGTACACGAGCTCCATTCTTCTCTCCCTGTTTCCTAAGATACACTTAAAATAATGCCAATCCATATTTGAAAACCCCGCCAAGAAACTAGCGCTGCACATGCCAGTAGGCTGCTGCGCCTGCGCGGTGCTGCAAAGGCAGAATTTCTGCTGCCTTCAGCCCCGCTATAAATTGACACTTGAAGCAGCGCTGACAGCACATGGGCTGCACAGAGCTTCAAGGATTACAAGCGCTGCGGATGAAAGGCACGGAGAATTATGCCTACCTAGGAGATCGATCTCTTACATAGGCATAATCGTCCCATGCCTTTATTATTTATATTTAGTAATTACTATGTTATAATTTTAGTCAGGGTAGGCAGTGCCTACCTTGCCTACCCTGATGGCACGTGCCTGATGTGCAGTCAGATAAGAGTTGGCCTTGGTATCATGTTCAGCACAGACATTGGGGGCTAAAATGTCTGTTCCTGTGCTGTACTGTTCTATGTTCTTGTTCTATGACTGCACCCTTATGGCCCTGTCTCACAGTGCGAGTCCACCCACGAGTGATCCCGAGTGAAAGAAAAAAATCAAACGCGTGGTTGTCTGCGAGATTCCAAGTTTATGTTCACGAGTTTGAATGAGTTGCCACGTGTATGCCTAAGTTTGCCGTTTACTTCTCCTTTCTGTGATGTACCAAGTTCCTCTCCCGAGTTACCAAGTTCCTCTCCTGAGTTACTCTTGAGCCAACAATGTCTACCGACGTGTGGAAAAATCATCACATGGTAAAAAGATGTAATGCAGTTTTTTTCCCCTATAAAAAGACCCAGCCTGAAGAATGATCTTGATCCGAAACATCGTCTATTTCTTTTCTCCAGAGATGCTGTCCATCATTTTGTATCTATCTTTGCTTTAAACTAGTATCTGCAATTCCTTCCTTCAAACTTTTAGAGCAGTTTGTTTCAAGAAACAATCCTTCCATAATTGCATTCAAAAGTCCATTTGAACTGCATTTGTTCAAGGTCTGGCATCAATCATTGAAAGGCATAGGCTGTATTGTGTCGGGAGGAACTGCAGATGCTGGTTTACACCAAGATAGACACAAAATGCTGGAGTAACTCAGCGGGACATGCAGCATTTCTGGAGCGAAGGAATGGGTGATGTTTCTGGTCGGGTCCCTTCTTCAGACTTGTAAAGGATACTCGCATACACAGATGAATCTTTACTACTACTGTATTAATTAAACACACACATCATTGCCCTAGCTGTACGTGGTCTGTCACGGACACTAGAGAGAGAGCTAGGGGTGGGAAGGTCACAGTTATACTAGACGATGGGGGAGTGGTTAGCAAGGGCTACGTGACTACTGTTAAAGGTGTACACACATATCATCTACAAGACTGAAAAAACATTTCGACCCTTCTCTCCAGAGATGCTGCCGGCTTGGCTGAGTTACTCCAGTTTTTTATGTCTAGTAAGATTGTTTTATTCCCTTCATTTATCTCTCATCAAAACGTTGGTAAACTTCTAACAAAAAGACTAGGTAAATTAAACATTGATGTTATTTTTTCCCCTGCCAGCAAGGTCCATAGACCCGAGGGATAGCAGTGTGTGTCCCTCTACTCACCCAGTATCTCCGTCAGAGCAGCGGTCCCACTGTCGCGAGTTATAACTGTATAAAAAGCAGTGGCTCAAAACATTGCTGCTTGGGCAGATCTGCCCAGAAACCACCCATTTCATACTCACCCCAGCCCTGGGAAACAAAGTTTCCCAACAGAGCCCTACAGTCACCCCAGCCCGCCCACGAAGCTCTGAATGAAAGACAAAGCTCAGATGTTCTCATCAGCAGTGGCGTCCTAGAGTTTCCCAGCGCCTGGCCCAAGTTTCAATTTAAACTCGAGGAAACTGAGTTTTTATTAAAAACCTAAATACAATTGGCCCTTAATTGTAAATATGAGAATGTTTTCCTATATTGCACGGTAGACTATCATCCAGTGTAGATACCATAATTTATTGGAAAAATATGAATACACGAACACAGGGGTTAGTTAAAAATTGGAGTCCTATCCCATCTACATCTCACACTCTGTCGCTGTGTTTCTAAGACTTATGTTGTGTGTTTTTTCTGTGTTTGTGGCCGAATGTGATCAATTCCATTATGTAGAGAGTCTCAGAACGTTAATAGAGATTCCATTCCATTTACACTGCGCTTTGTGTAGGGATCAAATCTTAGCCCAAAGTGTACATTAGGTGGCGAGGATTAATTTCACAACTTCAATTTATTTCAAACAGTGTTTTATCTGAATAACGGATCAGTGCAGATGCCAGCCCCTTTAAACATCACGGACAGCTCAGTGTGAAGTGGTGCTGGAATTATATATGTGAAATAGTTTTGGGAATGTTATTATCGATCCTAAATGCTCTATTTAAATTATAGGTCGTTTAGTTTGTTGTGAAGTGGTGCCAGATTTGACACCTCAGTCTATTAAAATTGATGAGCTCACTGAAGGAAACCATGTAATACGTTTCCAGGCAAATATCCAGAATTAAAGAGCAGTCATTAGTGTTTTTACCATCGGACTGGAGCGGCGTTTCCTGTCGCGACCGGCCAGGACTACAGCTTCGACGGCGGCAGAGCGCTGGGACACCATCACGGAGCAGGCGATGCCTAACCCGGTCGCCGTGCTGTAAGCTCCGGAGAGCTGTGACCGCCAACTCCAACATCGAGGAGCTGGGGCTGCGGAGCGTTCAGCCGCGGGCGGCGGTGGATTTAAAAACACGCTACTCGAGCCTGGTATTCCCGCTACTCGAACTTGGGATTCGAGATCGCCAGAGTTGGAGCTCCAGCCAGCGCGGCCTGAGGACTCCGGGAGCCGCGGTCTCCAGGGAAGAAGCGGCCGCTCCAGACATTCCACGCCGCTGAGCAGTGTTCACCCGACGACAGAGTTCCAGCTTCCCGGCAAGAGGGCCTGAAAACATCGGACTGGCTGCGGAGGCCACACATAGGCCCCGACCTCCGGTGATCACAGAGGAGGAGGACTAAACTTTCTGGTGCCTTTCCCTACAGTGGAGAATTTTAATTCTGTTGTGGGGGACGTTTGTGTTGAATTCTATGATGTGTTGTGTCATTTTTCTTTTTTAAATTTCTCTATGGATGTACGGAAGGTAATTATTTATTTTATGTAAAGCACTTTAGTTTCAATGCGAATTGATTGAAATGTGCTATATAGGTCAGGCAGCATCTGTGGAGGGAATGGATGGACAACGTTTCGGATCGGGTCCCTTCTTTTCGAGCCAAATCAACGTCTGTCCATTCCCTCCGCTGATGCTGCCTGTCCTGCTGAGTTACTCCAGCGTTGTGTGAGTTCCTGTGTGTGATTTATGATCATGATTCCAGCATCTGCAGTTTGTTGTCTCTACATAAACTTGGCCTCAGCAACACCGAGTGGACTAACCGGGAGATTATGTTGCTGCTGCCAAAACAACAGTTGGCAATGTATGCACGGGAGATGTCACATTGCGTGGGAAATGAGGTCTCCAGAGAGACAGACGCAAAGGGGTGGAGTAACTCCACGGGACAGGCAGCATCTCTGGAGATTTAGAACGCATTACATTTTGGAACACAAGGAACTACAGAAGCTGGTTTATGAAAAAAAAACAGTGCTGGAGTAACTCAACGTGTCAGGCAGTATCTGTGGAGAACATGGACAGATGACGTTTTGGGTGAAAGAAGGGTCTAAAGTTTGAAGAAGGGTCCCGACCCGAAACGTCACATATCCAAGTTTTCCGAAGATGACTAATCTTCAACATTTCACTTCTGAGACTCAGGCCAAACCCACGAGTAAACTCACGGGCTACTACGGTAATACAACGAGTTTAAAAGTTTCAACATTTTCCTTCAGGCGTAAATTTGACTCGTGGAAATCTTTGAACATGTTGCCGTTAGCGCTGCGAGTCACTAATTTACGTCCACGAGTTCCAACATTCCCGCTACATTAAATCTACGTGATTTCCACAAGTTTGATTTGTTTTTAACCCGGGATCACTCGTGTATGGCCGCGAACCGTGAAACAGGGGTTTCAGTATTACTGAGTATCTGGTCATGAGAGACAAGGAGCAATTCCAGAGGAATCCCTCCCAGACTGATCCCAACTATACCTCATGAGCTGGTGGCTCATGCATTGTTAAGTTACTGCTACTTGATGCTGCATTATGGGTGACAGACAGAGGAAGATGTGACAGGGCAGGGACATCTTGAAGAGGATAGGCATTAATGATAAAGTCCACCAATGATACTGCACCTTCTTTTGCTTTGGCGGTGGAAAACCGTCAGTAGGCAACTCAAAGCACTGAAGAATGACACAAACACTGATTCTGCAACCAAAATCCCCAGCATCAAGTCTTTAATTATGCATGCTTAAATCTAGTTGCCCAACTTTACTGCCACTTCCATCACATCAACTGAATCCCAGGAGGACATTGGAAACACTTCAAGGAATTTCTGAACCCTTCCATGGTAATGTAATTTCCTCACTGGCATATGGTCACTGAATAAAATGGAGAAATGCCAGGGAACCTATGGAAACCAGTGTTAACAGCAGGTCAAGTGAACAACATGCCAAACAAATCACGCACCATCCCAGTGAAGAATGTTTAGTTGCCAAGAAAGGCTCATTTGTTAATTCACATCTGCATACATACACAGAACCATAGTGGATGCAAGTCATGCTAGACTCCAAGGGGACTAGTTCAGAAGAAAAGTGGGTCCATCTGGGTTCTTGTCACACCAAGGAAGTCAAGAAGACAAATCTACAAGGTAATCTTCTAAGGACATTGTGGGAATATACCTCACCTGCGGTTTCCAATATGTGAGCACACAGAAGAAACAATACCTGAAAAAACGGTTCCACTGCATTTCATTAAAGACTTCACACGATTGTACACAGTGCTAATGATATTCATGCTTACACCAAAACAAAAACAAAATCTAAATGTTATAGACATTGTAACAATGATGATATTAATGTAAAAGTTAGAATGTTAGTAATATGAGAAAGAAATATATTGAAAATAAATTATCCAGTAAATTCTCTATCTATCCATGTATCCATGTATCCATGTATCCATCTATCCATCCATCCTTTTCTCCTCCTGCCTTTTTGTCTTTCATTTCCTATTCAAAAGAGAGTTAGATAGAGCTCTTAGGGCTAGTGGAATTAAGGGGTATGGGGAGAAGGCAGGTAAGGGGTACTGATTGTGGATGATCAGGCATGATCACATTGAATGGTGGTGCGGGCTCGAAGGGCCGAATGGCCTACTTCTGCACCTATTATCTATGTATCTATCTATCTAGTTTGATCATTTCTGGTCAGTATTTTTCATACTTCTTTGTACCAGTAAAGGTGAACTAAGTTAGCTCCCAATATAAAACTTGTCCATTTATACACATTGCTCAATTGCATTCTTTCTTCAGACTGGAATTTCTGACTGGAACTGGCATCGAGCATTGTGCAGCGGAAGAGGTTGGGGTGTGTGGGTTGTGTGCATGGGGGGTTGTGGGGGCATGGGGTTGTGGGCGGGAGGGAGAGAGAGCTCAAAGAAAAGATGGGGTAGTGGGGGAGAGGGGGTATCATGGGGGAGGGGGGCAGGAGCCAGTGAGGGGGACCAGAGGGGAAGGGGCTCGAGCTGATGGTGCGATGGGTTCTAACAGCACTCGCTGTTCGCTGGACGTTCTCCTCCGCCGGGATCAGAGTCTCCGCTTTCCATTTGGCGACATTGGCGACATCTCCGACTGCACGCCGGGCTGGGCCGGCTGGGCTGGGCTGGGCTGTGCTGCCTCTGGTCCCTCCGAAAATTGTGTCCAGTTGGAAACTTCCGCCAGCCATCCTGAGCTCCAGTAAAGACACGATGGCACAGGAAGGAGCGAACCGTCCCGCGGAGTGACAGGACCAATCCACGCGGCGCTGCCTGGAAGGAGAGGAGATCGATCTGCGCACGGGCGATTTTTAAGATTCTTAAACATCACTAATGTTAGGTATGTGATAATTAGCATATGTAATTAGTATATGTGATGTCTTGTGCAAGTACGCATGTGCGGGGGAGACTCAACATGGCGTCCTGGAATAAAGAAGCTTGTTAGATTGCTCCCGTGTCTGAGCCTTATTAAATTCTGCCTCAAGCATCCAAATACACAACAATTGGCGACGAGGAGAAAAGAACGAAGATAAGAACAAGGACAGCCAAGAAAAATGAAAACAAGTTAAAAATAGAAGTAGTATTTGGAAACAAAGTGGAACAGCACCAAGCCAAAAGATTTGGCGCCAAATGGTTTTGAATTGGCGCCAAAAAGAAAACAAAGGTAGGAACGGGAAGCAATAGCTCAGGGAAGAGAGAAGGAAAAACAAGCAGGGCAGTAAGGGTCACCGAGCACAGCTGGAAGATAGGAGCGACGGTGTTAACTTACCTGGAGCATTTTCGAGGGCTGTGCAGCCCACAGCCAGTCCCAGTAGCAGCCACAGATGTCAGGTGAGGGCCCAGTACCGTGTAGGCCACGGACAGGTCCAGAGAAGCCATCGACAGAAGCTGGGGGAGAAAGCAGAGAAAGCCCAGTTGAGAGCAGAGTCAGCCCGACCGTGAAGCGGAGACAAGTGGAGAAGCTGAGAAAGCCCAGTCGCAAGGGACGGCTGAGAGCGGGGAAAGCCCGGATATGAAAGGAAGTCCGGCACCGAGCGAAGAGTGGGTCAGCGCGAGAGAAGCAGGACATAGCACTCAAGCACTTCAGCCCAGCCGGGAGCAGAGTCAGCCCGGCCGGGGGAGAAACCGGAGAAAGCCCGGTCGCGGGAGACGGCCGAGAGTGGAGAAAGCACGGTCGAGAAAGCCGACCACGACAGAGGAAGGTCCGCACGAGACGGCGGGGTACGGTCCTGACGCTTGGAGCAGCGGGGACCAGCAGCAGAAACTAGGTGTGACTTACCTTAGTGGGAGTCGACTTGGCTGCGAGCCAGCGGAGTCAGCCAGCCTCAGCCCCGAGCACAGGGAGCCCGCTCCATATGGACATAGCCCGCCGGCCGTGAGACACAGCCAGTCCTGGCCCTGAGCACAGCGAGCCCGCTCCATATGGACACAGCCCGCCGGCTGTGAGACACAGCCAGTCCCGGCCGTGAGCACAGCCAGCCCGCGCCATCGGGACACAGCCCGCCGGCCGTGAGACACAGCCAGTCCCGACCGCCAGCATAGTCAGCCCGGCCGCGAGATACAAGTCAGCCCGGCCGCCAGCACAGCCAGCCCCCACCAGCGGGAAACAGTCAGCCCGGCCGCGAGCACAGCCAGCCCTCGCCATCGGGACACAGCCTGCCGGCCGTGAGACACAGCCAGTCCCGGCCGCGAGCGCAGCCAGCCCCCACCAGTGAGACACAGCCAGTCCCAGCCATGAGCACAGCCAGCCCGGCCGTGAAGCCAGCAAGCAAGCAAGCCAGCAAAGCAGCAACAACCAGCCCGGGAAGCCAGCAACAGCCAGCCCGTAAAGACAGCGGAAGCCAGCCTGTGAAGCCAGCAAAAGCCAGCCGAGAAGCCAGCAAAGCCAGTCCGTGAGGACAGCCCAAGAGGTCGCTGAGGCTCCAGAGTCCCGGACTGTACGAATTTAATGTATTGGTCGGCGTTATCAATGATTTAAGTAAATATGTGTGCATAGCAAGTATATGGCTTAAAATGTTCGAGTTGCCTATTAACATGAAATTTGTGTTAATAGTATAAATCTATTATTATACGATTAAATAATAGACAGTGAGCTGGATAATCTCTTAGAATGTAAAAGGATTAAGTCCAGGGCAGAAAAGAGAACAGAATATATGGCACCTGAATAGCAACAGGTAGCATGGCTTTTCAAATAGTAGGAAAGTTGCCCCAGTTAGATTCTGGGTGTAATTTTGAGAAATGGACTGAAGTCTTGGAGGTTTCGTTCATTTCCAATGATATCACTGCAGAGGAGAAGAAGAGAGCATGGTTCATATTAGGCTTAGGAAGAGAGGAGTGTCACAACTTATGTATGTTACTGCAGCCAGCAAAGCCCATGGATAAAGCGTACAAGGAGTGTAAGGTGGCATTAATGGCTCATTTCGCGCCAAAAACTCCAAGGGCATCGAGAGGCAAGGAGCCTAAACTAAAGAAGGCAGAGAGTCCCTCAAAAGGACAAAGCTTAAGTGCAAAAGGACAAAGGTCAAGTGGAAAGGGACAAAGGTCGTGCAAAAGGACAAAGGTCAAGTGCAAAGGGACAACAGTCAATTGCAAAAGGACCAAGGTCAAGTGCAAAAGGAGAAAGGTCAAATGCAAAAGGACAAAAGTCAAATGCAATGGGACAGAAGTCAAAGGCAAAGGGAAATTGCCATCCAGAGGGCAACCCTAGCTATTCAAGATACATTCAGTGGTGTGAAGGTACGGAGAGAGATCCGGAACGAACAGAAGGCAGCAACGGTAATACAAACAGCATTGAGAATGCACAGAGTGTACCGTCAATACAAGGCAATGAGATTGGCAGCTATAATGGTAGAAAACCATTATAGGGCACACCTTCAAATGAAGAGTAATCGCAAAACTTACATGAAGGTACTCAGCAGCATTGTGCCGCTTCAGGCAACCTACCGAGGAATGGTTATTCGAAAGCAGTTGCGGTGCATGCACAAATCTGCCAAGGTCATACAGATTTATTATCAGATGCATAAACAGCGTCAGTATTTCAAGAAACTACGCTGGTCTGTCATTGCAGTACAGCAACGATACAGAGCTTGCCAGATAAGAGATGTCCAAGCAAGACATTATAATAGTTTGAGAAAAGCAGTGGTTTGTACTCAGGCCTTCTACCGCGGGATCAAAGCCAGGGTACTGGTTGAGAAAATCAAGGCAGCACGCCATTTTAAGTCATTCATGAGGATGTGCATTACAAGAAAGCATTTCTTGATGCAAAAGACAGCTGTAGTCACTCTGCAAGCTGCATACCGTAGTTACCGATTAAGGGTACACTAAAGAGCTGTGAGTCAAGCAGTCATTTCGATCCAGAGATGGTACAAGCATGCAAAATAGGGCATTCCCAGTTTGTGCAATGTCAGTTGAACAGGGATGCAACTATTACCATTCAGACTGCCTACATGAGTATGGTGGCTAGGCAGTGGGTTAAGCAAAAGAGGGCTACTGTAAAAGTGCAGTCAGTACTCCATAGGAGTTGGTATCGGAAAAACTTAAGAAGACAAATAGAGGCACAACAGAAAAGGCTGAAATGATACAAAAGGCTTAAACGATATAGGAAAGACTTCCTCAAACAGAAATATACAACAATTGTAGTGCAGTCTCACTAGAAACATTGAAACATAGAAACATAGACCTCGCTTAAACTACCTTGCTTATGAAGCAAGATAACTAAGCAGGGCACAAATCAAAACCAGTGTTGTATTGCAAAGACAATGTATATCCTACTTCTTGATAAAGAACCAGAAAGGTGACTTAAGAAGACAAATAGATGAACAACAGAAAAGGCTTAAACGATACAAAGAACGGTTAAATAAATGTGTGACAATGAGTAGAAAGCTGCTAATAGAAAAGTCTAAAGAAGAGAGGCTTGTCGGTCGAGACAAAAGTATGCAGGACCGATTGTGATTCGGACACTTCACTATAGTCCAGCATGAAGCCTCCTTCACTGAGCAATGGACAAATGGTTATGCATTGCAGAATCTCATGAAACAACAAGAGCAGATATATAAGCAGAGAATGGAAATTGGCCAGCAGAGGAAGCTGCTAGAAAATGAAAACTTGCAGCCATGGGTCAGATCCCACCTACAAAGAGGAAATCAAATACATGAACCAGAAAATGATAAAGCAATAAAGCAAGGGGTAATGTATTTGGTTTAAGTAATAATACCATTGTGCAACAGTGTATTAAACAATGATATGTAGGAAAAGAGCATATACCGTACAGGTCAAATTGACTTAAAAGGGGAGGAGTGCGGTGTATGTAATAGAAATGGTATTACCTGCCTCCAAGTTAAACGGGGAGTAGTGTTAGGTATGTGATAATTAGCATATGTGATGTCTTGTGCAAGTACGCATTTGCGGTGGAGAATCAAGGTGGCGTCCTGGAATAAAGAAGCTTCTCAGATTACTCCCGTGTTTGAGCCTTATTACAGTCTGTTCCAAGCATCCAAATACACAACAGCTAACTTTTACATTAGACCACCGATCTGAACAAAACGCGTACCGTTTTTGCCCAAATAGAAAGACTGCGCATACCGGAAGATAACAAGATCAGAGTTTTAGAGATGGACTAGAGCAAGTGCAAAAGAACAAGTCTGTTCCCCCAGCACGCGTTTGCGGGATGGGTGCTGCGGCTTCACAGGCACGGGGGGGGGGGGTGTGTGCGGGGGTAGGGGGGAAGGAGGGAGAGTGGAGTGAGGGCGAGAGAGAGGAGAGGGGAGAGAGAGAGGGAAGAGAGAGTGGGGAGGGGAATAGGGGGAAAGAGAAGGGGAGAGGGAGAGGGGCGCAGGTGGAGAGAGAGTGGAGGGGGAGAGAGGGGAGAGGTAGAGAGAGAGGAGGGAGAGAGAGGGAAGGGGGAGAGAGGGGGAGAGGGAAGGGAGAGAGAGGAGAGAAGGAGAGAGGGAAGGGGAGAGAGGGGAGGGGAGAGAGGGAAGGGGAGAGGGAGAGAGGGAAGGGGAGAGGGGAGAGGGAGAGAGGGGAGGGGGAAAGGGGAGATGGGAGGGGAGAGAGGGGGGGTGTGGGGGGAAGGGAGGTGGTGGAGAGTGGAAGGGGGTTGGAGGAGGGGAGCGGGGGTTGGAGGGGAGAGGGGGTTGGAGGAGGGGAGAGGGGGTGGAGGAGGGGAGTGGGGAGGGGGCCGAGGGTGGGGAGGACAGGGGGGCAGAGGGGGAGGGGTGCAGAGTGAGAGATAGGAGGGGGAGATGGGGAGGGGGAGAGAGCAGTGAGGAGGGGGGAGGGGAGGGAGAGGGTGCCGACCATTCAACGTGCGGTTGCGTGAGGGGGAGGTTGCGGCATGACACACACACACTAACCACACCCCCCCCCCACACTTACACTAACTACCCCCCCCCCCCCACACACACACACACACACAGGGAGAGAGGGGGAATAGTGGGGAGGGAGTGGGGAGAGGGGTAGGGGGAGGGAGAGGGAACGGTGGAGGGAGGGGGGAGGGTGGAGGGGAAAGGGAGAGGAGGGAGAGAGAGGAGGGGGAGAGGGGAGGGGAGAGAGGGGAGACAAAGGTAGGGGAGAGAGTAGGGGAGAGGGTAGGGGGAGAGACGGGAGGGGGATAGAGGGGAGGGGGAGAGGGGCAAGGGGGAGAAAGTGGGGAGGGGAAGGTGGGGAGGGAGATGGGAGGAAGTGGGAGGGAGAGGGGGGAAGGAAGAGAGGTGAATGGGGGAGGGGGAAGGGAGGAGAACGGGGAGGGGGGTGGTGGATAGAGAGGGATGATGGTAGAGGGGAAGGGGTAGATAGGGAGGGGGGGTAGATAGGGGGGTATGACAACTTGCTCTGTTTCATCTTATTTGATCATGCACGCCAGACCACGCGAAGGTCGCAGTCTCACACCCCTGTCCCACTGGGATGTCATATGTAAATGAGATCCATTGCGATTGGATATCTGAGAGATGGCACTGTGACTCATGCAGCATTTTGATTTAAAAAATGTTGATGTTTTTTTACTAAAAAAGCGGGGAAATTAATAACAACATTTTCTAATTTTCAAAACAAAATATGGAGGAGGAAAAACTCTACAGGACTATGTATACATTTCTCCGGGTGGAGGAGTAAATCCACAAATGTCTTAAACGAATATTCGTGAAATAGAATCCGTTACAATCCAACAAACCAATGAGAGTTTTAAGAGTTACTCGACCAAGAGCAGACCAAGAGGTGGGGAGGTGGGGTGAGGGGGAGAGAGGGAGGAGAAAGGGGATGGGGAGAGTGAGGGGAGGGGGGAGAGGGGAGGGAGGGAGAAGGGTGGGGGAGAGAAGGGGAGGAGAAGGGCGGACGGGGGGGGTGAAGGGAGGGGGGGTGAAGGGAGGGGGGAAGGAGGAGAGCAGCCGTCTGCCTCAGAATCAGCCTCAGCTCCTTGGCCTCACATCCTCGGTGCAATTGAGGCCGCCGCCGCAATGTTCTAGAAGCCAAGCCGAAGCGCGAGCGGACTTGATGTCACTAAGTACGCTCGCGCCACACCTCCCGCAGCTGGACTCCCACAAAAGAAGTCCGCTCATGCTGGGCGCGGGGCGTGGAGAGGGGATGGGGTGATTTAACTTGTGCAAAAGAACAAATGTTTAATCCAGAGCCGGGCGGGGGTGGGGAAGGACACGAGGAGGGACACGGAGTGGGACACAGAGAAACAATAAAATTCAATGGTATGAAAAAAAGAAATTAACAATGGTTTAATCCACAGCGGGGAATCACCTGTACACTAGTTCTATATTGCACACTTGGGACAAACAGCCAGAAATCTCCAGGACCAGACAATATTTCCCCCTCCACTCTCAAGCTCTGCGCCAAACTGGCACAGTTACACAGATATTCTCAACCAGTCCCTGCAAACCTGTACTGTCCCTGTATGCTTCAAAGTCTCCACTATTGTCCCTTTACCCAAAAAAGGCAAAGATTACTCGTCTTAATGACTACAGGTCGGTCACACTGACCTCTGTAGTCAGGAAGACACTTGAAAGGTTTGTGCTGACCAAGGTGAAAAATATCACAAACCCCCTACTGGACCCTCCGCAGTTTGCATATCGGGCCAATAGATCTGGGGATGATGCAGTCAACCTGGGCCTGCACTTCATCCTCCAGCACCTAGACCACCAGGGGACCTGTGTGAGGATTTTGTTTGTTGATTTTAGCTCTGTATTCAACACCATTGTGCCAGAGCTACTACACTCCAAACTTTCCAAGCTGACTGTGTCTGAATCCCTCTGTCAGTGGATCACCAGCTTCCTGACAGACAGGAAACAGCATGTGAGACTGGGAAAGCACATCTCGGAATCGCAAACCCTCAGAATAGGAACACCGCAAGGCAACGTAATCTCCCATTTTCTCTACTCTCTCTACACCAACGACTGCACCTCCACAGACTCCTCTGTCAAGCTTCTCAAGTTTGTGGACGACACAACC
Source organism: Raja brachyura (assembly GCA_963514005.1). Next base: position 669,260 of record OY740803.1, on the reverse strand, counting down.
CTGATTGGACTGATCCAGGATGGGGAGGAATCTGCCTACAGACTGGAAGTGACACAGCTGGCGTCCTGGTGCCATCGCAACAACCTAGAGCTCAATGCTCTTAAGACAGTGGAACTAATAGTAGACTTTAGGAGAGCTCCCCTCCCCTCACCCCACTCATCATCAACACCACCACAGACACATCTGTGGAGTATTTTAAGTCCCTGGGAACCATCATCACCAGGGACCTTAAGTGGGGGGCCACCAACGACTCCACAGTCAAAAAGGCACAACAGGGGATGTACTTCCTGCGGCAGCTGAGGAAGCACAAGCTGCCACAGGCAATGATAGTCCAAATCTATACAGTCATTGCAGAGTCTGTCCTCACCTTCTCCATCATGGTCTGGTTTGGCTCAGCCACCAAGCACGACATCCGGAGGCTGCAGCGAATCGCCCGATCAGCTGAGAAGGTTATTGGCTGCAACCTTCCCTCCATTGACGAACTGTACACTGCAAGGGCCAGGAAGCGAGTGGGCAAGATGATCTTTGACCCCTCTCACCCTGGCCACAAACTCTTTGAATCACTTCCCTCTGGAAGGCGACTCCGGACTGTCAAAGCTGCCACAGCCAGACATAAAAACGGCTTTATTCCACAAGTAGTAGCTTTACTTAATAACCAAAAATGTGTAGCCTCCTTTTGCTCTGGTATTTTATTTAATTAATAATGTTTTATTATTAATGCTTAATGTTTTATGTGTCATTCCTAACTGTCATTATTATATATTATACAATATATTACATGTTCCACAAAAGTGGACCGATTTGGAGTATTCTAATTTGTTTTGGTCACCCTGTTCTGGGGAAGACATTGTTACGCTGGAAAGAGTTCAAAGAAGATTTGCAAGGATGTTACCAGGACTTTAGGTCATAAGGTCATAATGGATATGAGTATAATTAGACCATTCGGCCCATCAAGTCTACTCCGTCATTCAATCATGGCTAATCTATCTCTGTCTCCCAACCCCATTCTCCTGCCTTCTCCCCATAACGTCTGAAACCTCAGACTTGAGGGCCTGGACTAAAGGGAGAGGTTCGGCAGGCTACAACTTTATTCCTTGGAGCACAGAAGAAGGAGGAGTGACCTTATAGAGGTGTATAAAATCATGAGGTGAATTGCTAGAGAAAATGCAGTCTTTTACTCAGAGTAGGGAAATCAAGAGCCAGTGGACATAGGTTTAAGGTGAGAGGAAAAGATTCAATAGGTGTCTGAGGGGCAACATTTTCACACAGAGCGTGGTGGGTATATGGAATGGGCTGCCAGAGGAGATAGTTGAGGCAGATAGTACAACAACATTTAAAATGCCTCTGTAAAGGTAAATGGACAGGAGAGGTTTAGAGGGACATGGGCCAAACACGTGCAGGCTACTGTAAATGGCGCAGCTTGGTTGCCTGAGCAAGTTGGGCCTAAGAGTCTACCTGCTGAATAGCTCTATGACTCTGTGACTCTAATTTCCAAGTGAACTTGTTGAATGTAAAAGAAGCAGAAAAAGGACATGTGTGTTTCTAAAGGAAGAGTTGGAAGCAGAACCCTTATGTTTTTGAAAGGAGCACAGAAAATATGGACCTGCTGTGCCTAGAAGGATTTTATGAAACTGAGCCCTGAGGAGATGAAAGCAGACGAATGCATAAAGTAGTGTCTCAGTGTTTTTAAAGGAGCACCTCAAACTGGCACGCTGTGTGTTTAAAGGGAGTGCTGGAAACAGAGTCCAGCGAGCCAGCTACCACACCATTGGGATTTGTAATCAAACTATCACCAGATCATTGGAGTTTTACAGTCCAGTTATGACAAATGATTTATGCTTCCATGAACCAATTCAACACACAATAGATTAATCCGTAGCTTACTTGTACAGAATTCAATGAACAAGCTGTACAAGTCAAACAGAGAGATTCAGAGTGGTTTAATAGCTTGACGTAAACTTACATTACGATCACTGGAAATAATTGGATTAGTTTTTTTTTACAAAGATTGCTCTGACGTTTTTGGTTGATCTTGATTGCCCTCTGGAGGATAGAGGCAATACAGCTGTTCCAACATGGCTCTGACTCGTAAATGGTTTAATGATCTATTTACGTCAATACTTAGAGATATAGTACATTTATTAGTTGGCTTTAAACAAGGGCACCACATGTATTTTAATTTTAAAATGATTTAGTGCAGATGCAGGAATTGTAAGGGTAAAAAGACCCTAATGGGGCTTATCTACAGGCCCCCAAACAGTAGCCTGGATATAGGGTGCAAGTTGAATCAAGAGTTACAGTAAAATTGGCATGTCGTAAAGGTAATGCTACGGTGGTTATGGGAGATTTCAACATGCAGGTAGACTGGGAAAATCAGGTTGGTTCTGTTGATTCACGTTTTTCTCTCACATCGGTTGTTTCGACAATAATCGACCAGGCACCGGGGTCACTTTAAACGTACATTTATTGAGCAGGAGTCTCCACACAGGTTAACAACCTAGCAAAGAGTCAAGCTCTCTGCCCTTAATTGCAATGCTTTATATATGTTAATGCCACCGTTTAGCCCCTCCCACATTACCCAATTATTCAATTCAATTCAATTCAATTCAAGTTTAATGTCATTGCACAAATACAAGTATAGGTACAACGAAATGCAGTTTAGCGTCATTCGTAGTGATAGCGATATAGAAAAACAAATGCAGTGGTAGCAGTATGGAAAATAAATAAATACAGGGTACAGACAAATCTATCAGCTGGGCTCCGAGTTCAGCAGTCGGATGGTGTAGTTGAAGAAGCTGTTCTTCGTCCTACTGGTGCGGGACCTGAGGCTCCTGTACCGCCTCCCTGATGGGAGGAGGGCAAACAGTCCATGATTAGGGTGTGAGGGGTCCTTGATGATCTTCCCGGCCTGCTTCAGGCACCTTTTTCGGTGGAGGGCATCCAAGGCAGGGAGCGGGGCACCGATGATGTACTGGGCAGTTTTCACCACCCGTTGTAGTGCCTTCCTGTCTGCCACGGTGCAACTGCTGTACCATACCGTAAAGCAGGTGGTCAGGATGCTTTTGATGGTGCAGCGGTAGAAGTTCGTCAGGATCTGGGGGGACAGGTGGGCTTTTTTGAGCCTCCTCAGGAGGGAAAAGGCGCTGCTGTGCCTTTTTGATGAGCTTTGAGGTGTTGAGGGACCAGGACAGATCCTCCGAGATGTGTACCCCGAGGAATTTGTAGTTGGAGACCCGCTCCACCTCGGTCCCGTTTATATGGATGGGGGTGTGTCTGCCCCCTCTGTTCTTCCGAAAGTCAACAATTATTTCCTTCGTCTTCTGGGAGTTGAGGACGAGGTTATTGTTGGCACACCAGGTGGCCAGGTGCTGGACCTCCTCCCTGTAGGCTGATTCGTCATTATCACTGATCAGTCCTACCACCGTGGTGTCATCGGCAAATTTTATGATGGCGTTGGAGCCATACTTGGGGATGCAGTCATGCGTGAAGAGGGAGTAGAGGAGAGGGCTGAGCACACAGCCCTGTGGCACGCCGGTGTTCAGTGTTATAGTGGGGGAGGTGAGGTTGTTGACCCTAACAGACTGTGGTCTGTTAGTGAGGAAATCCAGTGTCCAATTGCAGAGGGAGGTGGAGATGCCAAGACCGCTGAGTTTGGTGATCAAGCTAGCGGGTATGACAGTGTTAAAGGCAGAGCTGAAGTCAATAAACAGCAGCCTGATGTAGGTGTTGTTGCTGTCCAGGTGGGTGAGGGCAGAGTGTAGGGCCGTCGATATGGCGTCCTCTGTAGACCTGTTTGTCCGGTAGGCAAATTGGTGGGAGTCCAGTGTGGGGGGGAGGTTGGCTTTGAGGTGAGCCAGGATCAGCCGCTCAAAGCACTTAGCGATGACAGGGGTGAGTGCCACTGGCCGGTAGTCGTTGAGACTCCCTGTCGCTGATTGTTTGGGCACTGGCACAATGGTAGATGTCTTGAGGCAAGTGGGGACGACACCCTGGGCCAGTGACAGATTGAAAATGTCAGTGAGGACCAGGGATAGTTGTCCAGCACATGCCCTGTGCACCCGCCCGGGGATGCCATCGGGGCCGGCAGCTTTGTGCTCATTCACCTTGCTCAGTGCGTCTTGTACAGCAGAGGTGGAGAGACTGAGGGGTTGTTCATTCGGGGGTGTAGCAACTTTGATGGCGGGAGTTTTGTTGTCCCGGTCAAAGCGAGCATAGAAGTGGTTTAGCTCATTAGGAAGGGAGGCGTTGTCCGGGGGGGGGGGTGTTGATTTTATGGTAGTCGGCAATGGACTTAATTCCTTGCCACATGCACCTGGGGTCGGAGTTGTTTCGGAAATGCTTCTCAATCCGCTGTTTGTGATTGAGTTTAGCATTCCTAATTCCCTTTTTCAGATTGGCCCTGGATGAGCTGTATCCCTCAGCGCCGCCAGATTTAAAAGCGGCGTCTCGAGCCTTCAGCAGGAGTCTGACCTCCCTGCTCATCCACGGCTTCTGATTAGGGAAGGTCTTTATCACTTTATGGGTGGTGACGTTATCAGTGCAGAATTTTATGTAGTCCAGAACAGTTGAGGTGTATGAATTTATGTCCACATGGGAGTTAAAGGTGGCCTGGGTGGCAAACAGACTCCAGTCTGTTTGCTGAAACTGTTCCTGTAAGACAGAGACAGCCCCCTCAGGCCAGACCTTCACTGTCCTCACGGTAGGTTTCACACGTCTGATCAGAGGTGTGTATTTGGGGAGCAGGAACAGAGAGAGGTGATCAGACTGTCCCAGATGGGGGAGGGGAAGGGCTTTGTATGCTTCAGTAATATTAGTATATACTAGGTCCAAAATATTGTTACCTCTGGTTGGGCAGGAGACATGTTGGTGGAATCTGGGGAGCACAGTTTTTAGGTTGGAGTGGTTAAAATCGCCAGCAACAATAAAAGCCCCCTCTGGGTGGGCAGTTAGTTGTTTGCTGATAATTACCCAACAGACCTGTACACAATGGTCATGATAACAGGCACGTACACAATGGGAGATGTTAATTAGTGGAACAACACTAGAGCTGAGACAGGGACATTTCTCAGACTTTCGGGAGCCAGTGGTTTGCATATTCTTCAGCCTTCTGAAAATCAGCCACCTCAATCAGACGGGTGCGAGGAATATCAAAGTTGCGAATATGCAGCATCAGCAGGATAATGTGTATTTCTCAGGATCACAACTTCCTGAAGCCTGCAGCCACATAGTCAGCAACTTTGGTCAGCAGACATTTTAAGTTTCAATTCAGTTCACCTGACCTCCATATTCTTTTCACAGAACCATTTTACAGTGCTGATTCAAGATTTACATTCACATCCCACCCTTTTCCATTCTTATGGCAACACTCATAGTCCATTTAAAAGTCCCATTCGCCGAATCTCGTAACCTTCTAGTTCCCTTGCCAAGGCTTCTTGGACCGCCCGACCTTTGTCCCCCAATTCTCCTTCCTCACTCACTTCATCGTTTTTACTGTCGTTGGGGAATGGTAACAGTCTCTCCTGCTCACGCTGTAAGATCATCATTCGTACAGAATTTTTAGTTTCCTCGGGGGTGGTCCCCAAACCCAATAAGGCCACCATTAATCGGGCTATGATACATTTCACAATGGCAATCCCCACAAATAAGCAAGTAACTACTATAGCAGCATAGATGGCCATGCTGATGATCCAGTTGTATACTCCCCCTAATCCCCAATTCCCCCATCCCTGGTGTTCACTCATTCCATCCAAAAAGGTGGTAATCTCTGTCTGGTGATGTGTGATGTTGCTAGTCCTGTCTTGAACCCCCATCATACATTTCCCTTTTATGACGGTACAGGTTCCCCCTTCTCTAGCCAATAAGTAATTAAGCGCATATCTATTTTGTAGGAAAAACATCCTCATTTCGGCCATCTGGGTTTTTACTGCCTCCAAGGCTCCAGTTGTTGCACTGCCCAGAATTATCAGGCCGTAAACAAGGTAATTTCGGTTTTTGGCTGCTTCACCTCCACCCACTCCTCCCATGGTTAGCATGCTTAATAATCCCCATCCGATGGCATGTCCGTGGGTAGCTCCCCTGACCCCTGGATTTCTCCATTGCGCGCAAAACTCGGCTGACACTGTCCTTCGATGAACCCGAGCCATGGGTTTAGTCCATTGCTCGGGACAAGGTACCGTGGTTGGCACCAATGCTCCAACTGACACGTTCTTGGGGAAAGGGGGTTTTAGGACATTGGTTCCTTTCCCATTAAAGAAGAAGTAATATCCTTCCTCCGTATATAATGATCCATTACAGTCCCTTCGGGTATTAATGACTTCTCCCCCTCCAGACCAGTCCCTCCATGCTTCACCAGTCCCATTGCTATAACTGGGGATTGGCAGGTGATGGGATCCTACTGTCAGATGGGTCCCGTTAGCCCATCCACACAACAGCCGAAATCCAGCATTTACGGGGATACAGTCCTTAGACACCTTACATTGAACTCCATTATAGGTAAGGTTACACGTGGAGCCGTGAACGGGCCCTTGCAGAGCGCCGGTGAGGTTATTTTTAACATTTATGACTATACACCCGTATCCTTGGTTACTAAAACAATTTTCATATTGCCTGTTGTCATTATTGATGGTGAAGTTACATGGCCTAGCTGGTGCTCTTGACGCCATCCTAGATCCATTATAGCAATTGTCGTAGGAGTGATTATTGTTCTTAGGTAGCGGTAAGCAGTTGGCCGGTGGAGCAGGAAGCATATCATAGTCGATGCTGACGGGCTTGATAGGGACCGTTTCTTTTTCCTGGCACTTCACCAGTCGTCCAGTTCTGCCCCATGCAGGGGATGGGGTAAACAGGGAGGTAACTGATGTCATTTGTGGATAACAAACCACCTGCCCCTTCCCAAATAGCTCGTTGTGAGCCAGGAGGAATAAATTGGAGATTTCTCGTTCCCCTCTCTTTCTTCGTTTGTTCCATCCGTGTTCAGGCTTTGTCCATTTCCAGCCAAAACCTATTAACCCTGCAGTGGTCGCCACACATATTAATGCCACAAAGACTCTCATCTTAGCGATTTATTTAATATCTGTGAAGACAAGGGAGGGAAAAAGAAAAGGACGTGCAATTTCATGTCAAAATTAATTTGTGCCTTGCTTCCCGTGGACTGGATCCCCCTCCCTGACCTCGACCTCCCCCCTTTGCTTCGTGTCACCAACCACTTTGCAATGGTGCAAATGCACCCATGCCGATCATCCTTCTACCTTTACTGCGGTGGGGGTGGTGAGGAGAACCTGGAAGGGGCCCAACCATCGACGAGAAAGGGTGTCCTTACGAACCCAATTCTTAATCAACACATAAGAGCCCGGGGTGATCCGTCCATTATTAACGGGAAAATCTATGTCGCCCACATAAGCGGCCTTGACCTCCCCATGAATCTCATGCAGGGCCCTTGTAAGGGCAAGGAAGTAAGAGACCATCTCCTCCGTCATGTGATGCAATGTCATTGTGGCTGGGATAATGTCTGTCCAGGGAGTGCGCAGAGGTCGGCCATAGATGATCTCTGCAGGAGACAACCTTGTCTTCCCTGCGGGAAGGACTCTAATCTGAAACAAGGCAACAGGCAACATTTTAACCCAGGTGGAGCCCGATTGGTCCACCAGCTTGGCAAGCTTGGTGTTCAGGGTCTGGTTCAAGCGTTCCACCGTTCCTGCAGCCTGTGGGCGATAAGCGCAATGCAGCCGCTGGGTTACGCCCAGCTGTCGGTGCAATTCTTTATTGATAGCGGCAATAAAGTGAGGGCCGTTATCCGAACTGATGGTGTTTGGAACCCCAAAGCGAGGAACAAACTGCCGTAATAAAATAGACACCACCGTAGAAGCAGTGCAATCAGTGGTGGGAAAGACGGCCCTATCCCAGTGACCACAACCGGAACGTTCGGATGTCGTCCCACCAACTGACGCAAGTCAGCGAATTACCCTGCTACGCCGGGATACGAGGAAGGACCAAGAGGAGATTTAACTAAATCTACTCACTTGGCTGCGCAACCTTCACATCGATCCCGTCGCCCAGTGGATTCACTCGCCGGCTCCATCAGTCGCTGGTTGACATCCCACTCCTGACACCAAATGTTGATTCATGTTTTTCTCTCATATCGGTTGTTTCAACAATAATCGACCAGGCTTACTTTCAACATACGTTTATTGAGCAGGAGTCTTTTTTTTTATTTTTTTATTTCAAAATAGACTTTATTCGAGTAATAAATATATACAATACATCAACCGTGCGAAAAAAATCCATCCAACATTTTCGGAGGCTATACAAATGTCTCCATACAGTCAATATACATTTTTCAAATTTAGCAGGAGTCTCCACACAGGTTAACAACCTAGCAAAGAGTCAATTTCCAGTCTGAAGAAGGGTCTCGACCCGAAACGTCACCTATCTCCTTCGCTCCTTAGATGCTGCTGCACCCGCTGAGTTTCTCCAGCTTTTTGTGTAACCCTCGATTCTCCAGCATCTGCAGTTCCTTCTTTAACAAAGAGTCAAGCTCTCTGCCCTTAATTGCAATGCTTTATATATGTTAATGCCACCGTTTAGCCCCTCCCACATTACCCAATTAACCAACAGACCTGTACACAATGGTCATGATAACAGGCACGCACACAATGGGAGATGTTAATTAGTGGAACAACACTAGAGCTGAGACAGGGAAATTTCGCAGACTTTCGGGAGCCAGTGGTTTGCATATTCTTCAGCCTTCTGAAACTCAGCCACCTCAATCAGACGGGTGCGAGGAATATCAAAGTTGCGAATATGCAGCATCAGCAGGATAATGTGTATTTCTCAGGATCACAACTTCCTGAAACCTGCAGCCACATAGTTAGCAACTTTGGTCAGCAGACATTTTAAGTTTCAACCCAGTTCACCTGACCTCCATTTTCCCTTCACAGAACCATTTTACAGTGCTGATTCAAGATTTACATTCACAGTTCTGGATCCCAAGAAAGGGAGTCTGTGGAGTGCCTCCAAGGTAGAGCAGCTTGTACTGGAGCCTACCAGGGAGCAGGCAATTCTTAATTTAGTGTTGTGTAATGAATCAGGTTTGATAAGGGACCTCGAGGTAAAGGAGCCAATAGGAGGTAGTGACCATAATATGATGTTTTAATCAGCAATTTCAGAGGGAGAAGGGAAACTCGGAAGTGTCAGTATTACAGTTGAGCAAAGGAGACTATGGAGCCATGAGGGAGGAGCTGGCCAAAGTTGACTGAAAAGATACCCCAGCAGGGATGACAGTGGAACAATGATGGCAAGTATTTCTGGGAATACTACAGAAGGTGCAGGATAGAAACTTAGAAACATAGAAAATAGGTGCAGGAGGAGGCCATTCAGCCCTTCGAGCCAACACCGCCATTCATTGTGATCATGGCTGATTGTCCTCAATCAATAACCCGTGCCTGCCTTCTCCCCATATTCCTTGACTCCACTAGCCCCTAGGGCTCTATCTAGCTCTCTCTTAACTCCATCCAGCTATTTGGCCTCCACTGCCCTCTGTGACAGGGAATTCCACAAATTCACAAATCTCTGGGTGGAAAAGTTTTTTCTCACCTCAGTCTTATGTGGCCTTCCCTTTATTCTAAGACTGTGGCACCTGGTTATAGAAACATAGAAATGATAGAAGTGAAATGTCCTGAAATGATTCCCGTTCTCACCTTCCTCCCTTATTTATCAGATTCTAACACTTGTATCCTTTGTGCCTCATCTTACCATCATCTAGCAGCTGCTCCCACATTCACTTTAGAAATGGCACCAAAAAGGCAGCAGCGCAAGTGGAGGGCACAACCCTAAAAAAAAACGGCCATGCAGGTGTTGCCCACCCAGGAGGAGGAGTGGCAGGACGTGATGCCACAGAAGTGGCCACAGATAGTGCAGGAGGAGGTAGCCATGAATGAGAGACCCCTGGAGGAGGAGACCACCTCAGTCCTAAATGGCCTCCCCTTTATTCAAATACTATGGCACCTGGTTCTAGACTCACCCAACATTGCATCTAGCTTGTCCAGTCGTTTTATAATTTTATATGTTTCTATAAGATCCCCCCTCTGGGGGGAGTCCAGAACCAGGGGCCACAGTTTAAGAATAAGGGGTCGACCATTTAGAACGGAGATGAGGAATAATGTTTTCACCCACAGAGTTGTGAATCTGTGGAATTCTCTGCCTCAGAAGGCAGTAGAGACCAATTCTCTGGATGCTTTTTAAAGAGAGTTAGATAGAGCTCTTAAAGCTCTTTCAAGAGAGAGTAATGCCCGTGTCCCACTTAGGAAACCTGAACAGAAACTTCTGTTGACCTTGCCTGCGACCCAAAGTTTCCATGAGGTCGCCGGAGGTTTTGGTCACTCTCCCTAATGGTCGAAAGTGGTTTCCGCGTGGTCGAGGCTTCTTATACGTTCTAATCAAAAATGGCCTTGACTAAAAAGTAGGTTGCCGTTTGGTCGAAGCCAGTGGAGTGGGGATGCTATTTACTTACAGGCAGTCAAAGGCAATCTCCTTCGCTGACCGGCCATTTTGATTGGCTCATTGGAGTTTCACAACCTAGAAGACCCACCGGAAGGTAAAATGTCCGCTAACTATATTAAACTTCTTAAAACGGTCTCCGCTCTTTCTCCCCCCCCTTCTCTTCCCTTCTCCTCCCCTTCTCCCACTTTCACCCCCTTCTCTCTCCCCTTCTCCCGAAAGATCCGATAGCAAGCAAGATAGAGCACTCCTTCTAAATGCAATGGGCTGACGTGTAGTACGCAACGGAGCGGAACGTGGGCCTTATTTTCATCCATTTCAGTAACCCGACCCGACCCGATTCGCAGTGTAATCAGCGTTGCGGGGGAACAGTTTGTGTTAATAAATTATAATTCTGAAAATGAGGAGGCGATTTTTCCCAAATAACATTTAATTTTACGAGGACGTTTCTGTAACCAGCACTAGTATCCTATGGGATCTTTGGTGCAGAGCCGGAAGCCGGTTACGGAAATGGGGCCGAAAATTACCCATGAATTTGCCCATGACCATACTACGTCCTTTTCGTCGAGTGATCTATATTGCTTGCTATAAGATCTTTGCTTCTCCCGCTCTCCCCCCTTCTCTCTCCTCTTCTCTCTCCTCTTCTCTCTCTCCTTCTCTCCCCTGCTCCCCCTTTCTCCCCTCCCCCGCGTTATCTCTAAAGGACTTACCGTGCTCTGTGGCAGCCGTTTACCTTCCTCTTCATCGCGCAGAAAGCGCTCCTCTGCTCTCCATGGCCCCCACTTTTGCAATGTGTTTGTGTATGTGTGTGAGTGTTGTCGGTAGCAAAGATCATATAGGATCTTTGGTTGGTAGATGCAGCTCACGCCTCAGTCGATCCAGCTCGAGGCTTTCCAGGCGAGTCACCAAAACCTCCGGCGACCTCATGGAAACCTTGGGTCGTGGGCAAGGTCACCAGAGGTTTCCGTTCAGGTTTCCTAAGTGGGACAGGGGTATTACATAAAGCTCATAAAGGAGTCAAGGGATATGTGGAGAAGGCAGGAACAGGGTACTGATTGTGGATGATCAGCCATGATCACAGTGAATGACGGTGCTGGCTCAAAGGGCCGAAATGCCTACTCCTAGAATAGGTCTACAATATTTTTCTATTGTCTATTATTCTTGAAATAAAATCCAAGCCTCTCTCTACAAAAAGGATTTTTGCAAAACAAATATGATACTTTGTGACATATTGGGAGCTTTAAATTCTGATGGCATTTTGGACTTTCAGCGGGTCATTCATTTATTCTGATACGTAAAACCATGCTTGAATGGCCAAACTGAATACCTTCTCCACCCTAAGCTTTTCAGAGACATTCACATACTCGTTAAACTCACTTCAAGCAGCTCACAGAAATTTAAACTTTTTTTTTGCCAAAGTTTGTTCAATCCCACCAACTTCTCCCTCTTACACCAGATTTCATCTATAACCATATAACCATATAACAATTACAGCATGGAAACAGGCCACCTCGGCCCTTCTAGTCCGTGTCGGACAATTATTCTCACATAGTCCCATCTACCCGCACTCAGACCATAACCCTCCATTCCTTTCCCGTCCATATACCTATCCAATTTATTTTTAAATGATAAAATCGAACCTGCCTCCACCACTTCCACTGGAAGATCATTCCGCACAGCTACCACTCTCTGAGTAAAGAAGTTCCCCCTCATGTTACCTCTAAACTTTTGTCCCTTAATTCTCAAATCATGCCCTCTTGTTTGAATCTTCCCAACACTCAATGGAAAAAGCTTATCCATGTCAACTCTGTCTATCCCTCTCATAATTTTAAAGACCTCAATCAAGTCCCCCCTTAACCTTCAGCACTCCAAAGAATAAAGACCTAACTTGTTCAACATTTCTCTGTAACTTAGGTGCTGAAACTCAGGCAACATTCTAGTAAATCTCCTCTGTACTCTCTCTATTTTGTTGACATCTTCCCTATAATTTGGTGACCCAAATTGTACACCATACTCCAGAATTGGCCTAACCAATGTCTTGTACAATTTTAACATTACATCCCAACTTCTATACTCAATGCTCTGATTTATAAAGGCCAGCACACCAAAAGCTTTCTTTACCACCCTATCTACATGAGATTCCACCTTCAGGGAACAAGCACAGTTATTCCTAAATCCCTCTGTTCAACTGCATCCCTCAATTTGCTACCATTTGCCATGTACGTTCTGTTTTGATTTGTCCTGCCAAGATGTAGCACCTCACACTTATCAGCATTAAACTCCATCTGTCATCTTTCAGCCCACTCTTCCGAATGGCCTAAATCTCTCTGTAGAATTTGAAAATCTACTTCATTATCCACAATACCACCTATCTTAGTATCATCTGCATACTTACTAATCCAATTTACCACACCATCATCCAGATCATTGATGTATATGACAAACAACAAAGGACCCAACACAGATCCCTGAGACACCCCACTAGTCACCGGCCTCCAACCTGACAAACAGCCATCCATCATTACTCTCTGGTATCTCCCATTCAGACACTGTTGAATCCATCTTGCTACTCCACTCTTTTACTTCGGAATCACGTGAGTGACTATGTGAAGAAGGCCATCAGTCCACTTGCACATCATTACTTTGACCTGCTTTGCTTGAACGAGCCGACTGGCAGCAGCGTTCCTCTGTCCAGCAGTAAGTTCAACCTGACGGTAAGTTTTACCTTATTTCCAGGTTTCTTGTGTTTTGTTTTTTGCAGGACTCTCTGTTCAGAGACGTACCTGCTCGACATGGGGTGAAGTCCGGCTGGGCCGCGAAACCGGTCATGGACCGCGGGGAATCCCGGTCTCGGCCACGGATACCGGGACCGAGGGGAAACCGGCTACAGAGACTTCATCTATGGAGTGCGGGTAGCCGGCGGCCGGCGGATTCACCACCCAAGTCACGGACAACGCAGTCAGTGGCTTCCAGACCGGCTGTGGTTTCCCGGAAGGGGGTAAAACTAACCACACGCCGGCAAGGTCTGTAAGGCAGGCCAGGAGCCCCCCCCCCACATACAGGGGCCAGCTATTTCCAGCTCCCTGTGGTTCTCCAGGTAGGGAGTAAGCCAACAACAGTGGGGCAGGTCTGTGGAAGTCAGGCCAGCAGGGGCCCCACCAACATATAGTGGTCAGCCGCTTCCAGACCACTGTGGGTCCACAGATAGTGGGTAAAACCAAAGGTAAGATGGTCAGGCCTGTGGACTAGGAAGACAGGCCAGGAGGTTTCCTGATGGAGAGGATCCCCTCCTACATGGGTAACATTTTTAAACGTTCAAACCCACATGGAGCACCTGATGGAGAGGTGCTCCACAATGATATACTCCAAAGGAGGGAGTTATCAGCCCGGGTATTATGGAGAACCCGCAGGCAGCGGCACCTGTTTCGGGGTTGCACAATGTCACCCTCTCTGAGGAGGGGAACATTCAGGGTCAGTTTCAGTCTGACCCAGAGCAAAAACCTGACATGGAGCCTCTGGAGGGGCCATGTCAGCGCAGGTAGCCTCAGGGGCCTGCGGCAGCACCTGTTTTCAGGGCTGCCTACGAATCTCCCTCTCTGTGGAGGGGAGTGCGAGTGGTCAGTATGGAACTGACTTCAAATTCAAAGTATGTCCGTGGAACATACTGGAGCACGTGTATATGGCTTCAAGAGATACGCGCAAATGCTACAAGTGCCGGCAGTGAACAGCGCTATCTGGGTGACATTGGAGGGCATGAAATCCAGGAAATGAAACCAGCCACCAAATCCTCTCTTCAGGTAAGACTTTTCCCACAGGTCAGACCAGGATGTGGAAGCAAAAAGCTGTCGGACAAATCAAGGTACCGACAACGAGCGAAACTTCATCGGTAGTCGACGACACACCCCACGCCTCCATCGGGGGCAGCGGTTCACTGAAGCTGGTGGCAGCTTGAATGCTGGGCATGGAAATATGGCAGGCTCAGAATTATGGCCAGAGCTGTCTTACAAGGCAGGCTCAGTATGATGTGGGTTTTCAGACCTCAGGGGAAATATGGAATCTACGCACCCTACCAGTCCTACTCTCCGATCAAGGAGGGGAAAAATAACCTGCATCAGAGGCCTTTGGGCTTACCATAAAACCACCGGTAGCCATGGAGATAGGTGGGTCTGGTTCTTCCAAAAAATGGGTTGCGGACCATTTACATGTCGGTAATATTTACACTTGTTTTTTTCTACAAGTGACCATGATTGCATGAGATTCAGATCTGGGTTTAATAAACTGATGATACCATGTGATTACTTTATACTGCACAACATACATAGGTTCCAAGCAGGCTTGGAATTGCGGCCGTGGTTGTCTTTCGCGACAATGGGCAGGATTGCCTTTCAGGACAGGGTGAAAGATGGAAGATGTCAATTCATCCAGATTTAACTCGTATGTGCAGTATAGACTTTCAAAATGGGAAACTACGTTACTGTCTAATTATTAATTCTATGGGAGCTATATGGCAAGCATCGATCACAAAGATGCATGCTATTCAGTACCCATTCACAGGGATCACCGGAGATATTTGAAATTTATCTGGATGGGTCAATGCTAACAGTTAAACCGTTGCAAAACATGCTAACTTCAGCTCCCAGGTTTATTTACCAAATTAGTTAAACCGGTGCTTGGGCTGCTCAGAGCTCTAGAACATTTGTTATCCCCTATCTGGATGATGCTTTAAATGCTGTATTTTACTAAATTAACTGTTGCAGCCCAAACTATATTTGAGGAATTGGGGTCCTTTAATCCATCCAGTTAAATTTAAGTTAATACCAATCAGAACAATTGACTGTTGGGATTTACATTTAACAATCAACTTAACAGGGTCTCTGCTCTGGGGCAAGAGGTGGAATTAACAGAAGCATGTAACAACCTCATTGTTATTAAGCAGCCATCTACTCATCAAGTGTAATTGGCAATATAGCAGCTGTGTTCCAGCGGTGCAAATTGGGTCTTTGCATGAGAACTACAACGTGCAAAGAATTAACTCCTCAAGTACCATATAGGTCATTGTTAA
This sequence comes from Raja brachyura, assembly GCA_963514005.1. The sequence continues at coordinate 653,704 of OY740803.1, read as the reverse complement.
TAGACCCATGCCTATCCCACCTGAAGCTACCAAAGTCACAATGGTGGCAGTATTCAGCATTGCTCCAGTAAGTTTGGTCAGTAATCGTCACTAATTACAATCCTCAAAGACAAGAAATTACGACTGCCATCTCCAGTTATGGAGGTGGATGCGGTTTGCATGAGTCACCAATTTTTCAGTTATTGGTATCAACTACCTATAAACGCTAGGTGTATCCTATAGGTTAAAGGTTATTGTGCAAATATGCATAATCTGCATGCTCAACTCCAAGTTTATACACTATGGTGGTGGCATATGTTAGTCACATGGGTGCAATAAAGTTAAAGTATCCCATGATGTTTACCTAACCTCGTTTGAGGCTATTGTATCATCAAGTGAAATAAATGACAATACAGAATGGATGTTGGATCACAAAGTATTTAATGTCATTATGGCTCAATAGAACACCGAATATCAATATGTTTACATCCAGGCTCATTTACCAGTTGTAAATATGTGGTATACAGTGGCGAGAGATACACTATCACCACACTGGGGAGGAATGTTCTTGCATGTCTTTCCTCCATACTGCCACATCAGTCGGGTCTTGCAATAAATCCAGCAAGACACCCCTTCAGGCATTTCAAACTGCCTGACTGGCATATGCAGCCATGGTTCCCGCTAATGTCGGGAATAATATAGAACCTAATATGGTCATACAAAACATAAACTTGCTGGTTCTGCCTGTGACACAGGAAACCAGCCACTGCAAGAAAATCAATTAATTGACTTGCAGGCTCTGAGACGACTATGCCTATGGCGCGGGTATTCCGACCGATCCATGTAGTGCACACTGCGGAGTGCAGGGGAAGCACCATAAGGCAGTACATTTCCACTTCAGCAGATGGGAAGCATTTTGTTTCAAATACACATGTTACATACTACACAGCACGGATACTGATGTCTTACAGTTCATTTTCAAATGGAACTATGACAATAATTAAGTAAAGTGCCATTCACTGTGCCTACGTGCCTTCTCATCATATTTGCTGCAGCAATGGGACCCACACTGTCGGGTGTCATGCTCTGATATCCAGAATAATAAGGATATCTTTAATACAAGTTCTCCTAGGCCCGGTACACGGAAGTATGGGACATTGACGTAATGTTAATATTACTTCACCAGTGGCTCCAGCAGCATCCTTAGCTTTAGCCAGCTCTCTAAGGTATTAATCCTCATGGCACTGGCCTCAGTGCATGGGTTCAGTCACAACTCATTGCGACTGGACAGGATGGTAACATCTGTAAATACAAAACATTTTATGTTTTTGATTTAATTAACCACAACTAACCAGGGGCTTAGGTCTCAAACAAGTTTCATGGCATACCCCATGGACCATTGGTAATGTGTGGTCACACCTTTACTACTATATGTCTAGGTCATCTAGAGCCTCCAAGGCTCCTCACTAGCTATGTTTGTTAATTACTAAAAACTTAATAGAAGTATTAGTTCTACCATCTCCAGCTGGCAAACCAGGGTTTTGGCTAATGCATGAGTCGATACTAATATTTACCACACTCACTCCACCAGGGCTGCGACTACATCAGCTCCAAGGATATGTACATTCCACAGGACCATATCCTAGCAGCTGCAGATGGTCAAACGAACATACATTATCAGCATTTTATATAACCCATTGCCAAACCAGGGGTATTTGCCAACTCCATTTTAGACTCTGTTTTATAGTTTTCCCCTTGATAAAACAATATTATTATATATTTTTTGATGATTAAAGCATCAGCAATTTAACAAATTAAGTCATGTCTGAATGCATTGATCTTTTTCACTCACCCATGGTCACTTCTTGCAGTGTGTAATGTATGGATTTGTTTCCGGCATGAAATCTCAGAGCTTTGAAATCTTCACGTAGTCACTCATGTGACTCCGAAGTAAAATAGTAAGATTAAACGAGAACTTACCAGTTTGAAGTTTGGTCTTGATTTTATGAGGAGTTACGATGAGCGATTACGTGCCCACCGCTCCCAACCCTCATATTATTAAGATCATCTGGTAGTTCTACTCTTCTCTAATCTTAATATGTTCAATTCAACCATTATCATCTGTGATTTCACACCGCTGCTTTGAAGATTGACGCGCAAGCGGACTGAGGGCCTTCTTCACTCATCATAACTTCTCATAAAATCAAGATCAAACTTCCACCTGGTAAGTTCTCATTTAATCTTACTATTAATACCCAACAATTGAACCTTCTTAACCAACCTTCCATGTGGAACCTTGTCAAAGGCCTTACTGAAGTCCATATAGACAACATCATCCCTCATCATTTCCCCTCATCAATTTCCCTAGTAACCTCTTCAAAAAATTCAAGAAGATTAGTTAATCATGACCTTCCAGGCACAAATCCATGTTGACTGTTCCTAATCAGACCCTGTTTATCCAGATGATTATATATATTATCTCTAAATATCCCTTCCATTAATTTGCCCACCACTGAAGTCAAACTAACAGGTCTATAATTGCTAGGTTTACTCTTGGAACCCTTTTTAAACCATGGAACAACATGTGCAGTACGCCAATCCGCCGGCACCATTCACGTTTCTAATGACATTTGAAATATTTCTGTCATAGCCCCTGCTATTTTTATACTAACTTCCCTCAATGTCCCAGGGAATATC